>CM030839.1:13842695-13947695 GCA_018105865.1 Metaphire vulgaris | reverse complement strand
TCACCATACCCCCTTATTGATGAAACGTTCTTATCTGCTTTGCACTAATCTCACGAATGATGGGGGGCGACCCCCGTCTAGAATAATATCGACACGCAGATAGTTTGAGAACTGATTTCCTATAACAGAAATCGTCGCAGTTAACTGCGCGCTCGGTCGCCCATTTTCACGGCTGCAAGAATTTTCTTTCTTCGCCACAGAATAACGATTCGCGTTCGAAAAATGCTTCCAATGTATCAAACGCATCTTCAGTCACGTAATGGCCCAGCCAGATTTCATGGAAATAGACCATGCACCTACCTGTCGCGACGTCACGGGAATCCAGTTTTCTCGACGAGCAGAAGATAAGCAGACGTTAAAAACACGGACCGCGGGCAACAGTTTCTTATTTGCCGTATATATCTCGCTTTTTCATCGCTATATAGCTTTTCCACCATCTTTCCACGCATACAATGAAAGTTTCACGTTTACCGTAATGCAAAAGATCCTTTAATTAACGTACACTAACTATAAACTGGACGGCGAATATCACAGCTCGTGTAATAAATAGAGGGATGCCGATGAGAGTACGTTATCTGCGCAGCCCCGGCCGGCGCGACCAGATGGCTGAGCGACGACGGACCGTAGACGAAGCAGCACCGTTGATTTTGCGGTTCAGGCGAATATTTATTTACCGCCCGAACCTCGGCATTTCGAGCTGCCTCTATAGTCTACAGTCCCGCGCAACCGGCTGAAAAGACAGAGCTATACGGTGTGACAGCAGCTTCAGCGTTGCAAGTCACGTGATCGTCGCCATGACACAGAAAAACTGGTGTCTAACCGCCATCCTCGTCCAGTCAGCGAGGGGGCATAGCCCCTTGCAAATAGCGCGAGAGAATAAGCCCCTCGTGGTTGGCGTGAGATCCGTGTTTATTCTAGCCACCTTGACATTGGAGGATTTTGAAATGTTCGGGGGCAAGGTCTGAGTCTCCACACTTTGGAGGGGGAATTTCCATCCCCAGCCAACATATAAAAAAAATTTAAAAAATTTTGGGGGGAATTTTAAAACTTTAGAGGGGAATTCCTCCCAGAGAAGACCTAGAATAAACACTGCAGTGTTTTTTATTCGAGCCACCTTGACATTAAGGGATTTTGAAATGTTCGGGGGGGACAAGGTCTGAGTCTTCACACTTTGGGGAAGGGAATTTCCATCCCCTCAGCCAACATATAAAAAATTTGGAGGAGAATTTTAAAACTTTGGGGGATTCCCCCAGAGAAGGCCTAGAATAAAAACTGGGCGTGAGATAAATCCTTCTCATTTGACAAATTTAGAACTGGTTTTTTTTCATATTGCGCCAAGCCTCCATTTCTGATTTCGCGAGACGCATATCTCACAGCCCCTTCCCAGTACTCGCCAGTGAATGTAACGTAATGTAATAGAGGACTTATATAGCGCCTCTTGTATTGCCACTCAGAAGGAAAACGACTCGCATGAATTCGACCGATGTATGTTTTCAATTCACTCTGGAAGCAGGGATATTTTTACGCCCCCCCCAAAAAACCCCTCAATTTGAGACCGACAACCCCCAATGTTCCTCCAATCTCAGCTGTAGAATTACCTTTTTTGCTTGTCAAACTTTTTGGCAGGGGACCTCCAGAATTTATCGACACCCCAAATTAATAATAATAGAAATAACTCTGTCTGGAAGTGCAGTGCATACAACGCTGTGAAAAACTGTTATTTATTATCATTATCTATTATTATCTATTATATCTGCAGGCGTCTGGCTGAATCTTACACCTGTATTAACTATAAGGCCTGTTTTGTACGGCGGACTGCTTTGCAGTAATACTGGTTGGATTGTTGGTCTATATGATCCGCTAGTTTTAAGCTTAATCTTAATGGGTTTCAAAGGTTTAGACAAAGAAGACAAAGATTTTTGTCTCTGTTGGTAATATTTTCTAGTGTCCAAAGCAAAATTTATTTGAGTCATTTTAGTCCATTAAATAAAATCTTGCTCTGCCGCCACGAAGTTTCTCTAGCAGGGACTTAGCCAGGAATTTGATTTGGGAGGGTATAAATGTTTGGGGGGTATAAACCTTAACTATAAGCCATATAAACTACATATAACCACATATAACCAACCACATATAAATCACATAAAAAACTTCAAGGTAGACTGATTTTTTTTGGGGGGTGTATATATATACCGATATATCCCCCCGTCGCTACGCCCCTGTTCTCTAGAGGTCACAAGGATTATGAAAAATCACGAATTTTCAAATCAGTATTTACGAGTTGTGCAGCCTACGACGCCGTCTACTAAGATTTTCGAAACAATTTCAAGAAACAACATTGGTTAGCGTGGCATAGTAGGTTCCCGACCGAACGAATACCATTTTCACAGATCCATTACGAGATTCTTGTGGCAAATTTTCATGTTGATAATTAATTAATCAGTCGCTTCTACGTCCTATCTGTCTTGAAACAATGTAGTATGATTATCAATTAAATTATAGCCGAAGATTGGCTAAAGTAAACCGTTTAAATCATTTGGATTATACTGAATCATATTTTCGACGACAAAAAATAAAAAAATATGCGAAATTTGATCTTAGGACTTATATTGAGAGCGTATAGATGTGGACAAGCCGATAACGGAAATGCTTAAGAACGTTTAAGAGAGACAATAGTTCATCCTTAGGTAGGAGCCAAGGTCCTAATAAAGTCTATCGCTATTAACGGTATAACCGTACTATACAAAGGCGTTCCCTGCAGCGAGGGTAGCAGATTTAGCGGAGGAGGAGGAGATAATAGGCGGGCGACTGTCGAATGTGGAGATAAAATATTGCGCATTTCGGGGCCAACCGCCAAAATGATGAATTAAACCATCAATTCCGACAATTTTCTTGAACCATCATCTTTCACTCGATCCCAGTAATTCTCACCAAGAACGTTTTCACTCTTTCCACTTTCCGACCGAGGGATGATTGCTATACGTTCATCAGTTCATCAGGCCGTTCATCAGAACTGCCTGAAACCTTAGCGTGATTCGCGTGAATGTTAAATTTTGACAGATTTCTTATTTTATCGTGAAATGAATTCGACTTTGGCGTGTTGATGAACTTTGCAGCACCGTTCCATTTTTCCACCGGGGAACGAAATGGATGGGTTGCCTTCAACACGGACAACTATGGATGTAGCAAATCGTCCATGCAAGGTCGCTGCGCGCCGATATATGAACGAGATTCGAACCCGCGGCGGCGGTTCGCTTATACACGGCACGACTCTTTACCGCCATGCCACCTGCTCACTCGATTTACAAAACAAGAATAAATAAAAAAATAACCCAATAAACGACCAGTAATAAAACACCACGATGCAATCAAAAAAGTCAATTAGTTAAAAATCCGCCAAGACCAAGCATAGAAAGGCACGTGATCATCGCAGAGGATTGTAAACCGCATCACACGATAGGCCGTATTATATCTTTTGCGACGCCGGGTTGGTCTTAATAATATGACGATTGAATAGATTTTTGGAGACGTCTGCAATCGATTGTTTTCAATTTGAACGTCAGAACCGCCGAGTTTGAGACGAACGAAGAGCGTTCCATCAAACGCTTAATAACGCATCAAGGCGTCTCGTAGGACAACGACGACAATGCTTGAGCTCTTTCGAGAGACGAAATTCACGAAGAAAATTACAAAGCAAAAACGAGACACTCCTTGGACTATAGATGTGACATCTCAAGTGCATGTATATATACTGTATAAGAGTGTATGTATATATATATATATACACTAGCGTGTATATCTACATGTACTGTATAATAGTGCATATACAGTATATGCAATATCGTAGAAGCCGTATAAATAATGTATATATTAGAGTATATATATATATATTATATGCAGTATATATAACACAGTATATGGATAGGACTTCAAATGTCAGCAGCAGTCAGGACTCAGGAAGACACAGGATCGACATTGCTGGAGGAGAAAGGAAATTCATGTTGTCACCTCAACTTCAGATTATAAAGGAACAAGGAGAAGAAGAAGAAGAAGAAGAAGAAGAAGATGATGATGATGATGATGATGATGATGATGATGATGATGATGATGATGATGATGATGATGATGATGATTATGGTCTGTTGTTTCAACAGGGCTGACATCCAGATTTCACAGTTCAATTGAGTTCGATATTTTTGGGAAGGACATATATCTATATTTCTTATAACACCAAGTAATGACGAAATGTACCGTAACTATCACAGGAGATACGTAGACGCGTTCGACTGTGAAGTTTAATTTCATCTTACTTACTTGGGAGTTTAAGTGATGCATTGAACAGTAGACTTCTGAATTCCTTGAAGCCACAGTGCATTAGATCTGGCAAAGTCATTTGTAAACAAGTCAACTGGTAGGTCTACAACGGGCAAGATAGAGGACGATGGCTGATTTAGGACACACATCTCGAATTCAAAGAATATAATATCTTATATTTGTACTGCAAACGATCGGCTTTACATAGGCCGAGCCTACTGTATTATCGTGGTCATTGAATGACATGATTTTATGATACGACACAGCACATCTATAGTCTAATTCAAGCTCAATAGATGTCTACAATGAATCAGCGCTTGCATTTTCAATGTTTTGCTCATATTCATATATAGGCCTACTGCAGAAAATCTTCGCATTCTTGCCAAATGGATGTGCAAAAATGAAGCCCCCATACGAAGACACTGCAGTTTTCTCCAAATTTCTACAAAAGTCGACAGATTAACTATGAAATTGGCTAATATGTTATAAGATTCAAATAAATTTCCATCATTAGATTCATTGGGATGTCGCACGAGGTTCCTTCCATAGGTGAAAGTTTAATTTTGTACTTTCTAGACCGTCGCTTTTGTGCACTAGCAGATAACGTTTTTCAGGTTTTATGATCGCCTTATAGTGCTAGGTTATATCTCTGTTTCCCACTAAAAATCGAGACACTGCCAAATATTACATTCATAAATAAGCCTGTTGTTTGAACAGACATATCATGATTTGTGCACGGTTTCTTCTGCTCATCTAAGTCTTGTGCAGGTCTAAGCGGAAAAGCAATACAGGCATTATGATCACGCATACACAGATTAGCTTGACAATCGCACTCAAGAAAGAGAACAAGTCGGGTTTGATGCCATCAGCACAAAAACAGCCGTCAGAGAATATCTGCATTAGAGAAATGGGCGAATTTCACAGAGAAATTCGGTAAAGTGACGCAAAAACGCCGTTAAGCCTCTGTGCACTTTGTGTCGGCGGACAGAGCAAGCCGCTCTGTCGGTCCAGAAATCATTCTTTATCGAAGCAACAGCTGCAGCCCCGTTTAATCTCGTCTATGATCCAGCTTCAATGGAGCGACATTCTCTCCAGTGTACATTAGGTACATTGCAGGTCTAGTCGACGTAAGAGAGTCTGTTGTATTCGTCCGGGTTGACACCCCCCCCCAGTCACCTCTGTTGCTGCAAATGTATTAAGTTGACCACGTTCTCATTGTGCAATAATAATTCTACCGAGGTTTTCGTAGATTTTTTTCTTCAGAAACGTAGCTCTTGTTAGCGATCGTAATATTATTTTTAATGCCTTCTAAATTTGCCAAATCACTAAAACGAAGTTCAAAATACAGTCAATAATAGGCTTAGTTTTATAAATTTGCCTGACCACGCGACGCTATATCAGGCATTAGGCCTACTACTACTACTACTACTACTAGTACTACTACTACTACTACTACTACTACTACTACTACTACTACTACTACTACTACTACTACTACTACTACTACTACTACTACTACTACTACTACTAACTACTAACCACTACAACTACTACTACTAAAGGCTATTATGCTACAGTGTGTACTGTAAGTATACACAATGCATTGAGGATCTTGGACCAGACAGTCACATTTTTCTCTAGTCCCATTGCATAGTTTTCCGTATTTCTTTATTTCTAAAATATTATCTGCGTGGAGCTATTGAATGAGCACAGGCCACATTTTTATCTACAATTTCCCTACGATTCTTTTCGATGAGTTTCTAAACGTATTGATGCCGCCTCCTGCATGATGCAACATTGTTGCATAGCCACGGACTATTAATCTATTAAATAGAAAATACTCAACTGAACTCTTCATGGCTTCCCTATGTTCTCGTTCACGATCGTCTTCTGTCCTGGTTTGAACCAACTTCTAGATTTTCTTTTCTTTAAATCGTCTTCAGCAGAATCGTCTTCTCCCATCGGACCTTGCCCTTCCAGCTTCTCGGGGTGGGGTGGGGTGGGTGGGTGGGTGGGGGCTGATAGGACGCTCGATCGAGTGTCTGGATTAGAAAAGCGTGATTTAATCGATTTTACCTCTGATCAATTCTCTCCGGGGATCAGTGCTGTGTGATATCGCTGTCCCTCAGTACCAACGGGGGGAAGGGAGGACATGTATCTTATGCCT
The DNA here is from genome assembly GCA_018105865.1 of Metaphire vulgaris. NCBI lineage: Eukaryota > Metazoa > Annelida > Clitellata > Crassiclitellata > Megascolecidae > Metaphire > Metaphire vulgaris. The sequence goes on along the minus strand of CM030839.1, from coordinate 13,941,217 downwards.
TTCGTACATAGTCTCACACTTTAACATCCTCCGTGTTTACACAAGGCGTTTCGATCTGTAGCAGCGACTAAGATGCATGTCAATCCAAAACAGAAGAGTCTGAAACTGGAAACACAGGATGACAAGGACAAGGATCGCCCATTCGTAGAAGACTTATTCGGTATCGTCTACCAACAGTGTTCTAATTTTAATTAGACCGCACATAACTTCGTATAGCGACGCGATTTTCTCTGACTTGATAAGAGACTTCTAATTTAGATTAAGTCCCGTGATCGGACGTTGCAACATTCGAAGTCCGCTTAATAGAATGTCAAAGATCAGATTTGGTGTTTTATTGACACACACACACACAGAGAGAGAGAGAGAGAGAGAGAGAGAGAGAGAGAGAGAGAGAGAGAGAGAGAGAGAGTCGATAACGGACAATAATATCACGCAAACCCAAAACCTTTGACCAAAAGCAATAATAGGAGTTTTAGTGTTTTGCTTACGGCTTCAAACAGAATGCCTTTTAACGTTCCAATTTAGAAGAATAATATTATTGATTTTCTTTTATCTTTTCAATAGCAGTGCCGGTTATGAGATACCAATCTAACCAACTTCTATAGGCCTACCCAGGAAAAGGCTAGAAATTTATGAGCACATCAATTTTATTTAGAAAAAGCATTGTCTGGCCCCAAAATGTGCGCTTTGAAGACTTCTGCTAGCGTTATGTCTAACCATCTATCCATTCACTTCGTGTCATTAGGGGTCGCGATTATATATTTTTACTTTCAAACGATCTCTTTCAATCCGTCAACCACAGCGCAGTAACGCACGGGGTTCATTGCATTCAAACTGCCTGCATTCAGTCATTCAGTCATTCCGCCGTCAATCAGTAATTCAATCAGTCAACCAGTCAATCAGTCAATCAGTCATTCCGTCATTCAATCGTTCATTCGTTCGTTCATTTATTCGTTCGTTCATTCAATCATTCATTCATTCATTCATTCATTCATTTTTTCATTCATTCATTCATTCAGACTATAAAGACTGTGTCTGTATGTCTGCCTGTCTGTCTGTTTGTCTGTTTGTCTGTCTGTCTGACTCCCAGTGAAGCTCAGATTGCTAATGTCACTTGGTGATTGAGGGAATGAAGGCTGATTGGATGGCAAAGGTCTTGTTGAGCGAATGTATCTTTTCAGTCATGATGAAGAGAAACTCGGCTGATTTCGGCTGCGAATTGGTCTCCAGCAGTCGATCCCAGAGCTGCTTTCATTTGCTGAATTCCAGAATCTTCCAAGACGTAACGGTCTGCATACGTTTGAACGGATCAGAGATGTCACCTTTCGAGCACATTCAAATTTATACGCGAAAAGTTTTTGAATTATATATATATATATATATATGTATCAAAAACCACCCTGTATATATATATACTTATATATCTTATATACTTATATACTTATATCGCCACCCTGTGTATATATATACTTATATATATATATATATACAGGGTGGCGCAATAAAAACCGGACTAGTCACATTGGGTTTGGCATTTAATGTAGTCTGGTTTTTTTGCGCCACCCTGTACATATATTTATATATTGCACGTGTTATACATTATATTTTTGCCTTACCGCTGTATTTCTATACTATACACGCGCACTAAGCCTACATTGCATACCGAATTATTGACGACGAAAGCCTGGAGAGACGTATTCGACCGTCATTTTCAATTCCGAAATCAGAAAGAAATACACAAAAACCGTCGGAGGAGAGAAAACATTCTTGAATCCTCTATTTCCACGTGAATTCCATCACGCGCATTCGGACGAAAGACTTCAACTTAATAATGAAAGCAATTACAAAGTGAAACCAGGAAGATCTCAGCCTTCCTCCTCCTCCTCCTCCTCCTCCTCCTCCATCACCTCCTCCTTCGTCCTGGCCGAGCATCGTCGTCGTTGTAGTCGTCGTAGTCGTCGTAGTCGTTGTCTTGTTGTAGAGTCAATCAGCGACATCTTTTGTCTCCTCGGTATAAAGAGATAGACTATAATTATATGTGTCATTCGCATCCTCATGTCCTTCTCTCTCTCTCTCTCTCTCTCTCTCTCTCTCTCTCTCTCTCTCTCTCTCTCTCTCATTGTCTCTCGAGCATCGTCTTCAATGGCAATACAATCTACTTGTCATTAAGAAAGCATTCGGCTCCACAAATCCACTCTATCCATTATATGCAGCTATTGCATTTACACCATATGCATATATCCATATACACATACATACATATATATACATATACATATACATACAAACATATACATACACACATACATGTACAGTATACTGTATATATACAGTATTATAGCTTATACAGTATATGATGTGATAATGTGTGGCATCCATATGTGAGTTCCTAATTAGCATTTATTCAATCCTGTGCACATTAACTGCATACTCCTTCTTCAGCTTTGTGGCTATCAATCAATCAATCAATCAATCAATCAATCAATCAATCAATCAATCAATCAATCAATCAATCAATCAATCAATCAATCAATCAGGAAGTTACTAATTGACCGAAGAAACGTTCAGCAGACAGGATACTGTGCCATTTGCCAAAGAGAACAGACGAAAGTCATATTCAGACAGGAGTCGCTAAGATGGAATTTTCTTTAAAACTCAAAGTTGGGCGGATAAGGGCAAACGCGTAATTGCCAGTGGAACAAACCAACTAGAACAGCAGTCGCCAACCTTTCAGGCCACACAGACCATCAACCAGACGATTTTAAAAATTCCGCACGCGCCAGTATAGCATGACCATTGAACAATATTGGCAGTATACACTGTAGATGCAGAACGTGTTGGTATATATATGCATCCAATTTAGCGACACTAGTTATTAGTTAATAATGTTCACGTATTTTATTACAAGAAATCTTTGACAGCTGAGAACCTTTAGAACAGCGGTTCTCAACCTGTGGGTCGCGACCTCGACGGGGGTCGAATGACGATTTGCCAGGGGTCGCCTGATACCATCGGAAATATGAGGTTCTCTCTTTTTTGATGCACAAAACTTGTTAGTGTACATAGTTTCTCCATTGGTAGTTACTAGTTTTTAAAAATATAATTGTCATTCGAGGATAGACATTGCTAAACAATTGAATCAGAATGATTTCAAGCATTTTAATTGTCGTAGCATTATTATTTTTGTCAGTTTACATTATGAACGAAAATAATTTTACGGTTGGAGGTCTACACATCATGGGGAATTGAATTAAAGGGGTCGCGGCACTGTAAAGGTTGAGAACCGCTGCTTTAGAAGATCAATGTGACGAATGTGTCTCGCTTCTCGAATCAAAACTATATACAAGAAGATAAATAAAAGAAAAAGCTAAAACATAAACAAGACCATGCATGGGAGGTTCGGGTCGACTTCGTCAGTTACATTCATTTCTATCAATCAAAATTCTTTGTTGTTATCATATTAAGCAGAAATTTTTACCGCTCTAAACTTTTGCAAGAGGGGCTACTATATATCGCTAAACTCGATGCTTATTGTCAATTTATTTTAAACTGAGTAATTTAAATGAGAAAAGTGAAATAAAATAACCAGCATTGTAGGCCAACATACAAACATATTATATACATATATATATATATATATATATATATATATATATATATATGATTAGATAATGTTCAAACCACGTGTATTTTTGCTGCTGCGTTCATTTCCGTTAAATTAACTTATACGGCTTGGAAAGTCTTGTTCGCGCATGTTATATATATATATATATATATATATATATATATATATATATATATATATCAGCAGCAGCACCAGCAGCATGTGCCATCTTCGAATCGAATGTTGGTAGTCACAAGTTGTCGCCATTTTTCTCGATCCTCATCAATTCTGTTTAGCTATATACTGAACCATGCACTCTAAACCTTGTTACTATTAATTATTATTATTATTATTATTATTATTATTATTATTATTATTATTATTATTATTATTATTATTATGTGTTGAGTTAATTGCAACTTGTTATTGTATGCAGCATATTTTTGTGCGCAATATGTGGGTAAGTGCATAAGAAGTGTGTGCGCGTGTGTGTGTGTGTGTGTGTGCGTCAGTGAGTGTCGTCACACGAAGAATGTAGAATTGCGTGGTTCACGCGAACTGTGCGTTGTGCTGTACGGTGACCGTTTGCTGCTCAGTTTATCTTCAGAGTTTCTTCCAAATTCGAATGAATGTTCCTTACATTGGCATTTACAAAACGCAAACATTTGTAGAATTCCAAATGACGTCTGGTAACGAAATTGCGGTGGAGAGCGATCACGTGATCAAGATGTGCGTCGTTCGGATTATTGCATCTGCAGAATTTACATTTGGCTGTGTTAGCCTGAATAATTAAATTCGGAGGGGACAGGTTCGGTTCGATACCGGATTGTCTCAGCGCGGAAGCGAAAAAAGACATTCGGGTTTTTTCGAGGAACTAATAAAGAGACCGCGGTCGACGATACATTTGCATCGGAAGCAGTTTCGAACTCTTCTCATTTTAAGATTGCATTCTGAATTAGCATCACATTACATCTGTTCTGCAATAAGATCGCATTCATTCCGAGCCAGCCGATTGTAGAATGTCAAATGCGACACAACGTGCAGAGGCGGTTCGAAGGTGGAGCTGGGGTGGGGAGGAGGGCTGTAGCCCCCAAGATTTCAGCTTTGCCCATGCGTGTAATAATGACGCACGACCTAATTTTACTCGTTAGTTATTTTCAGGAGTTGTTTAACGCGGGGGGAGGGCGTTATGGTGGATGGCCTCTTCTCAGTCTTTTTAGCAGTTGCGAAGTTGACGGTCATTGACTAGGGCATAGGCCCCCAGTTTTTCCTGCTAGAACCGCCACTGGACACGACCGCCGAGACCGGAGATTTAGAGATTCGGAAATTTCTTGGCGGCGTCTTGTCTGCAACATTCGTGACCTAGTGTTTGTTGTTCATCGGTTACTGTATATAGTTCGATGTTGATCAGGGTGATTGGTCCATCACTCTGGAATCAGCTTCCGCCTCCTCTCAGCGATCCTCCGTGACACTTTTCTCGCCCGACTTAAAACCTATATGTTTGGTCTGGCAACCGAGGCGCATTTGTAATAACTGCGCCTAGTAAATGAACTTTATGTATGTATGTATGTATGTATGTATGTATGTATGTATGTTGCCGCGGATCACGGACGTAGCGAGGTATAAGTTTGGGGGCGGGGCTCAACCCCCTCAGCCTGAAGCTAGCCACCCCCAGATAAATTCAAGCCCAAATGGCGTTGCGGGCTCAACAGGAGTGAAGGGGAGTGAATCTTGGGCTTCATCCCCCAAACCTAAAATCTTGGATACATCCCTGCAGTCGTGTATATTCTCCAACGAGCGCAGGTCTGTTAACTTCTACTTTTCTGCGGATTCCGTTCGGAATACATCCGTGATCTCCGTTGGATTTCGTCCAAATCGTTCGGGAGACGGAGGGGGGCTCCCTGGGGCTGGAGATGTGGATGTGCGCATGTTCTTGATATCCTCCTTCTCGTCGCTGTTGAGTGAAGTCGAGCAAACGCCGTGCGTCACGCTCACGCGATTTGCATGCAAAGCGCCACCTATAGGCCTACACTGTAGAACGTTTCGTGCTTATCCCCGGCGATCAGAGATCAAATTTATTCAGGTGCTGATATATAGTCGCTTCGTTCGCCGGTTAACATCGGCATAGACGGTCACCAAGTCACGCGTTCAGTCGAATGGATAGTACAGATTAGTGAGACGACGTGATGCCGGCAAATCACTGGCTGGAAGTACGTCTGTGCGTGCGTGCGTGCCTACGTACGTACTGCTCGATTTTGGGATGTTGTGTCACTGCCGTGTGGTTTGTCAGCAGGGCGTTTGTCGAAGAATAAAAAAATGCAAGTTATTTTGTGGCGAAATTTCAAGCATCACCAGTTTAGTCGTATACAGGTTGTTATAGTATCTAGATTGCAACCCTTCGTCAGTAACATCGTAAGAAAGAAAAGAATGGAATGGCTGGGACATATATTGCGAATGGAAAACGAAAGACTGCCAAAAATAGCATACTATCATAAACAGGAGGGTAAAAGAAGACAGGAGGGTAAAAGAAGTCAAGGACGACAGAGAACAAGATGGACGGACTGTATAAGCAAAGACCTCAACACGGTGGGGCTCAAGCTGGAAGGGAAAACAACTGGAAGAAATAGGACGACTCTGCATGGAGGAACTGGCGAGCAACAAAGACAAGTGGAGAGAAATCGTTTCGGAATCAACGACTGGACACAGTCAAAGATGACAGAGAGAGAGAGAGAGAGAGAGAGAGAGAGAGAGAGAGAGAGAGAGAGAGAGAGAGAGAGAGAGATTGCGATAACTGCTTAGACCAGCGGTTCTCAAACTGGGGTCCGCGGTCCTCTAGGGCAGTGCTTCCAAAACGGTGGGTCGTCGCGACCCAAACGTGGGTCTCAGGGTTCAGTCTAATGGGTCGCGGGGTAGCGTGAATTTAGATTCAACAGTGTCATTTCTAACCAATACCACAATGTCACAAGTTTAGCCTGCTTAGGTTATAAGAAATTTATATAAGAAATATATATGCCTGCAATCCTCCATACATGGCTTATATTAAAATGATTAGTATTTAATCCAATTTTAGTTGACAATAGCCGTCTTGCTGGGTTGCAACATGTTACTAAGCCGCTAAAGTTCGGGAAACCCTGTTCTTTTAAAGTTCCTTTTAAAATTAATTTTATTTCGCAATTACGCAAGGAAAGCGTATTCCGACCATTTTGCCATGAAACTCCAATAACAATATGACAGTCCATGCAGCTGACGGTTAATTAAGTGAGTTTGCCGTACTCGTAAGATTTTAAAGATGCTTAACAAAGGTATGTTCCTGGCAAACTTTTAAAAATATAATTTTCAAGAAATTTCAATATTTATTTCTCTCCTTTTGTTTTAGTTTTGGCAAACATATTAATAATTCTGCCTAATATATTTGCCATATTTTCATTCGAATTGAATAAGAGCTTTTGTTTTGCCATTTATTCAAAACTCAAAAGACTCTTTTCAACTAACGTTCGCCAGATGGCCTAATGAATCTTCCCCCCTAAAATATATTATTGTAGGCCTACCTGCTATAATTAGAGTCGCGGCACGTTACAAAACCGCTGAAGTGGGCCGCGGTTCCAAAATGTTTGGGAAACTCTGCCATAGTTATCAAAAGAATCTCTAAGCCACCACCAAACAAGAAATCCTAAAAAGTTTGAGAACTGCTGGCTTAGATTCCAAACGAATTAGGCTAGTTTGCATCAGGTATCGACGAGTAAAACTAAAATATGAAATCGCTGAAGAGCCGCATAAATAAATGTTTATGTAAGATTTCTGGCATGCGCTCTTGGTAAAGTATCGCCGATATACGAATTGAACCGGTCAATATGATTGCTTGTAATCGGAATGCAAAGTTTCTGGACAATTTGTGTAAGGGACTGTCCTATGTAAGTTTCGTTAGCAGAATAGGGGGAGGGGTGTGAAAAAGTTTGACAGTTGCTGATAGGGAGGGGGTCAAGAGAAGTTGACGCCAACAATTTTCATTTTTAAAAATAACACAAAAAATGGGAAATTTCATGGAATACTAATATTTATTACAACGGGGAAAAGCCTGACAAGAACAAAAGGTCATCGCCACTCATATTGACATTTGATGAACAAAATAAGGGAAAAGGTCATCACCACTAAGGGGCCCGTCACTGATCTTGGGGGTGTCAAAAGTTTTTTGATATAAATATAGGGGGTCATTGAAAGTTTGACATTTGTTTACATGGAGGAAGGGGTCAAAATTGCCCAAAATTTTTGACGTAATTAATGGACAGCCCCTAATCTGTCTGTGTTTGGTAGTGTACGGGATATTTAATACATGTGTAGCAATTTGCCAAATACGTAAGTTATATGCATGTGCAAAATTGTCTGTTTATATTGCGTCAGTTAATTTGCATTTCTGTTTTCTGTCCTTTTTTGTCTATTTTGTATTTATTTTCTATTTGTGCTCAGGTGCAACAAGTGCAAATAAAGATATATATTTTTTCAAAGTAGAATCGAAACGTTTGCGAAGTTGCGTCAAAGTAATTTTCAACGCCTGTTCAAAGCGCTCAGTTTTGGCGTTTCTGTTAAACAACCAAACGACCGCACATACATCGCGCTCAGCGGTAGCCTAAACCCTACGCCGCTTATAGACAATCCCGTCGAGATCACAGTTCAGGCGCGAAATCCGTTCACTCCGCTCACTGAGAATTGGTAGTATGCGCTGAGAAAAAAACCAGCTGCGATTTCTGTGATTTATAAATATATATATTGATGCGAATATTGACGTCTTTGACATTCGCAGATTTGTGATTCAATAGCAGGAGAGAGAGAGAGAGAGAGAGAGAGAGAGAGAGAGAGAGAGAGAGAGAGAGAGAGTCCGGGAAGGCAGCCGACAAAGCGCTGTAGGCTACTCGTTCGCAATTTCACGTATTATTTGTTCCATAAATAAATGTCATATGATACACACACACACACACACACACACATATATATATATATATATATATATATATATATATATATATACAGATGATTCGAGTATTTTGCATTCACAATATAGTGAACGTTGAGCCTTTGTGTGTTGAGACGACATTCATATATTACCGTTTTTTATTCACAGCGAAAATTGGAACACTCGTTTGTTTTTAGAATACTATAGAAGAAGTACCTTGACCGTCTTCTTAGCACGTGTGATCGCCGCTTCGTCAGAACAAGAACCAGTATAGAACAGAACCATGAATTAATTCGAAAGACCATCATCCACCGCTCTCAGACAGATGAACGCGCATAAAGAATATAAAGAGGACAACGCGGCGTTATAGACGATTGCCTCTTTACCTTGCAAATACTATTCGTATTTTTATGGGTCTGATCTGCTTACTTACTTACTTTGTATCTAGATTCAGAGTCTTTGTTTTTTTACTCTGGAGCTCTTCCGTTTTGATGTTTGGACTGTTATGTTGAAATAAATATAATTTGATACAAAATCAACCGAAATCTCGTTTATTTTACAACATTGCGCTCCGTGCCTCCAAAAATATAGAGAAGAGCGCAGACGTTTACCTGGAACATCTAAGGAAGGGCGAAAGAACGGAAATTCGTTTGACGTTTGCTAATGTAGGCCCTACATACGACGTCGGAAAGTAGTCGGGAGACTAAACTATAAACTATAGACTATAAACTATAGTATAAACTATAGTATATAAACTAAACTATTAAACTATATATTTGTTTGTATAAAAAAATATTCTTCTGTATGCTAAAGCTGTCGCAATCGCTTTAGAGGCCTATATGGGTCGATTGAAGGCAAAGCACACAGGTCTCAGCAATATACCTCTACATGCGATTACCGCAAATATTTGTAAAAGTTCAGTAGCTATTTGAATGTGAGATCCAAATTTGTACAAAGCGTCCTTCGACTTTTCTAGATTTCAAGGTAGTGCGGCTCTCATGTTTGTTTGGAAATTGTTCCTAAAGTTTATCTGCTTATCGCAACAAAAATAGCAAGCTGTCGTCACCACTGGCGACAGATACTGTAGTTAATCTCTTGCTGAAGTTCTTGCTGTAGCCTATACGAGGTTGCCATGAAAGCTGTTGACTGACAGTGCGCTCCATTTCAAGTAATTCCTGCGGTTGTTTTAAGTGCAACTGTAACTACGATTGCACTGATTTCGGATTCGTTTGATGCTGATTACGTTTTGCCAGTTTTGAACATTCGCATGTAGAGAAGCAGGCTTTAGTAAAGACATTGACGATCCAGTCTAGAATTTATATCTTCGCATCTTTGTCTCTCTCTCTCTCTCTCTCTCTATCTATCTATCTATCTATCTATCTATCTATCTATCTATCTATCTATCTATCTATCTATCTATCTATCTATCTATCTATCTATCTATCTATCTATCTATCTATCTATCTATCTATCTATCTATCTATCTATCTATCTATCTCTGGTTCTGGTTTGATCTATCTTCTCTATCTATCTATCTATCTATCTATCTATCTATCTATCTATCTATCTATCTATCAGACTATCTATCATCTATCAATGATCTATCTATCTATCTATCTATCTATCTATCTATCTATCTATCTATCTATCTATCTATCTAGGCCTATCTATCTATCTAGGCCTATCTATCTATCTAGGCCTATCTATCTATCTCTGGTTCTAGTTTGATGGTTCTGTACGCAACAGACGCATGCAATTAAGTGCTTCGCTAGGCCATCAATCGTCTTGATTTCCGAATGGCGGGAACAGATTTTACATTCCGCAGTTGCTCGCAGACGGATTTTCTGCAATCGCTCATGATCATCACATGCTCCTTAAACTCATCAAACTCGGCGCTATAGAAGCAGACTCAAACGAGTAAGAGACCCGAAGATGGATTCATCGGTTTCTATTCCATGTAGGCCCCCTAAAGGTTTCTTTGCAATATAAAGGTAAAGGTAGGTCCCGTACTCGAGTCCGAGCGTTGGGTTCCCGGCGCTTGCTGTATCTCCGGCCTGGGCAATCAGCGACGTAGGTGGTATAATCCATTAATCTTGGGTAGGTTGCCATTACTTTCCCCAGACCCACGTTTTACCTCGCAGCTTAACGCTGCTCCTCAGTTTACCACCGCCCTCTAGCGAGTAAGGCCGAGTCGACCTTAGGGCTCCTGCGGGGATCGAACCCGCGATCTTCTGCTCCATCGTCCAGGGTTGTTACCACTCTGCTATAACTTCCCGTCCTCTCTGTAATATAAGAAGTAGGCCTATTTCGTGACATTAACGGTGAACATATAGGTAGGCGACTTGAATATATAACCCGGTCGAAAACGATGCAACGTTAATCATTATAATCATTAAGAATATAATAAAATCGTAATTATGAAGAAACAACAGCATGCCACTGGAAATAACACAACGCAAATATTATAAATAAGCAGTTATCTGAAATCTGAACAGATACAACGTCAGATACAACGAATGGGTTACGTGCTGGAGCGTCAGGCTGACGGAGCGGGTTCAGGGTTTAATCTAGGCCGTTTCCGGGAGAGAAAATTGCCATTTTCTCCAGGAAATTTCAAATTCCTCCCGGAAATTTTGGCATACTGCATCAACTAACAGCAGCCCCTAGCAGAATTCCCTCCGGCTTTGTCAGTTCCCCCCGGCTTTTTCAGTTTCCCCTCCGGAGTCCAGGAGACTAGATTAAACACTGAGCGAGTTCAAGCCCCGTTAGTGTCCCTAGTGGCTTTCACACGGGCAGTAATGCCTCCTAAGCCACTTTAAATCATGGCACCTAAAGTCATTTATTTTTGTTTTCATAGCGTGAGACAGAGAGTAGCATTCCTTAAACAAAGGAATGTGCGTTTGGTCAGTCACTCACCTCTCCCCTCCTCGCCATCAATCGCATGACGATTATTTTAAAAGTGTCTCACGTTTGTAAATCCATATCGACCGAGATTTTTTTTAAAACGCAGTCAATCCCTTACCATAATTTTCATAAATCCGCTTGGAACAGATCGCAACAGACAATATTATAACAGTTACAAGGCAAATATGGGCGATGGAGCGAGTCAATATTGTCATGTTCTCACCCGTAGTTAGAATTCTTAGGTGCAATCGCCGGCTCTTAATTTTGACGCCAAACGTCATTGCACGTCGATTTGAGAAAACTTTACATTCGCGATACAGCGCCGAATCGAAGTAGGCCTATCATTTTAACCTGTCTTTTAGCTTTAATACATATTTTGCATATTAAACTATTGATTGCATTGTTATTTTAGCCTTGAGATCCTATTACAATTTATTATATTATCCATTTATTACGTTATACAGTATATGTATGTGTGTTTGTTATGTATGTATATATGTATATGCATGTGTATGTATGATTGTATGTACTGCGTGCCTGTACAATGTACATAGGTGCAGTATGTATGTATGCATGTACTGCATGCATGTACATATGTACAGTATGTATATATGTATGTATGTATGCATGTATGTATGTATGCATGCATGTATGCATGTATGTATGTATGTATGCATGTATGTATGTATATATGTATGTATGTAATTGCGACATAATATAAGAGCGCTTTCCAGACGCCGTCGTAGCATCTGGAGCGCTTTGGTTGTGATAATGTGATGTCTATGGCGATGTATATCAATTGATCTCTACGGTGCATGTAGGGATCGGGTCATTCAATCAATATGCGGAATTGGCGACCCCGAAGGCAAACCCTCAAGATAAAACGTCGCCACGGGCGGGCGGGCGCTTCGATGTCGGACGCTTTCCCATGCAGACCGCTGCTCTCTGCTGTAAGAGATACTCTGTATCAACTGACAGTGGTCTGTTCTATGAATCTTTTAGGAGTACACTTTGAACCGGTTCATGTCGAAAGACCCAATTGCGAACACGTTATCAGTCCCCGGTGGAGCTGCAATCTTGAATCTACGCACCCGATGGAACGCCGAAGAGCTCTTAAAACCGAAAAAAACACGAGTCGCGATCAACGAACGCCGAGGTCCAGACCTATAACCAGGATGTAGGCCTAAAAAAGGAATTAAAATCTCGTGGATTTATATGGCGCTTTGGGAAGAGAGGTTTGGCATTTTATCTCGGAATTCACGACACGGTTATAGCGCATTCAATTATTTTGCCGTGCCAGAGCAACGCAAAGACTTTCTGTGCTTCGTTATTATATTGGCACAGATCTGAGATTTCAGTATTAACAAAGAAACGTTGTATGCCGTAATATATATATATATATATATATATATTATATATATATATATATATATATATATACGGACTAACTGGATAATCTTCCTGTCGATTTAACATCTCAGCCTCTAATTTCGCGATCAAAAGTGAAAGATTTATGGTCTAGCCCTTCGCTTTTCCGCCGCCAAAATAAAAGAGAATTATATACGCAATTTCCCCAACAGAAAGCTTTCACAGTCAGGTCACTGGCAAACGTCATTTGAAGCAGAGGCGGACCTAGGGGGTGCAGGGGATACAGATGTTCTCGGGCGCCGAGGTGGAGGGGGCGCAAAAATTGGTTTAATATAGGATGTTCCGCTATGGTGATGACCGTTTTTGGCTTGTCAGGGTTTTCCCGAAGTTGAATGAAGAATGAAGGGGCGTAAAATGGGCAGAACGACGCCCTTTTTTGCTTCTTATGATTTTCGTAAATTTGAGGGGCGCCATCAGTATGTTTTGTCCCCGGGCGCCGGACACCCTAGCTCCGTCCCTGATTTGAAGTCCCATTCGTGTCTAACAGCTCTTGAAAATGCTGGACAGCCACTAGTGGCGTCTGTTCCTTCACAAATTGTCATACTAACAGCGCATTAATAATTCGATTCGTGAACTTTCTGAAACGGCAGCTATAGTGAAAGAGTTTTCCCGTCACGAGTCGCACACACATTGAAAAAATCAGTTTAATTAAGACGCTCACCTTTCTCTCGATTTTGTCGCCGACGTTTTCAGATTAAAGTAAAGTCTTAAAGACGTAAAGTCTTTCTATGCAGTCTTTCTATGCAGCGTTAATCTGCGTCTCCGTGCGTGTTCTCTCTCTCTCTCTCTCTCTCTCTCTCTCTCTCTCTCTCTCTCTCTCTCTCTCTATCTATCTCTCTCTATCTATCTATCTATCTATCTATCTATCTATCTATCTATCTATCTATCTATCTATCTATCTATCTATCTATCTATCTATCTATCTATCTATCTATCTCTCTCTCTCTCTCTCGGAAATCGCTGGTGGCAGCTTCAGCAGCTCCTGTGGCGATGATAGCCCCTCGCAGCATCTTCCAGTTTCATTTCTCTTCTTCGTGTCATCGTCTATAGACGATGACGCGGAGTGGCGGACGTAAAGACAGAAGAAGCTGCGAATGCCATCGTCCAACCGAACTCGTGACTAAAGCAGCGCTCCGAGGGCTGACCGCCCGCCCGCCCGCCCGCCCCGAGCGGCGAGCTGTTGCAATCGGCACCGGCGAGATAAAGAGGAGGCGACTGCGGTCGCTGCTGCCCCTGGGTGGGTGCTGGCAGTAGCAGCCAGGTTCTAAACATCCTTGGAACGCGACTGCTTCTGCTGCTGCTGCTGGCTTTTCGCTTACTTCAGGCTTCCCCTCCTTCGTCGACTTAGGCGCCTGGCTGGCACTGTCAACGGCGAGGCATCGTCGCTAATAACTATCAGATATCAGTCAAAGGATTAGGCTTAAGCAGGCGACCGAATCTCATTCATATCAATTATACAGTAGAACTTCGTTATATAGCGTATACTTAGGGTCTGTAAAAAACTTAGTACGCGTTATATCCGAGGTACGTGACATCCAATACTATATCCAAAACAGTAGAGCACCACACGGGACTTTACATTACGGTACGTTGCAATCGAATATACACTATAGCCGAGTATGCTATAACGAAGTTCTACTGTAATAGAGTAACGTTTAGTCTGCGAGAGGTACAAAATGCGACGAATGTTCTGTTTTCTGTGTTTTTGTTGCACGCTTGATGTTGTTTGTCACGTGATAATCTAAAATTAATTAACTTTCGTAGCAGCAAAGAGAGTTGACCAACCGCTACGCGGAGCTGTTAAGTCTGCATTCCGAAACTTTCTACATTTGCTTGTAAGAGTTCTTCCGTCTGAAAAATTCAAAGAAAACTCAACAGTTTTAATTGAACATAATCTTGCTTTTTAACATAATCTTTGCTAATTTTTTTGGAAGCTGGAGAGACATTGCAGAAAATCTTTTGCAGTATTTTATGTAGGCCTATACACTATTAAAATTTGTCATCGTCTTTTCGATGTCTTATTTTCCACGATCCTCTTACCCCCATTTCGGTGCAAGACGAGTGGGCGCATCGCACTCTATGATCGCATCAACACTTCTTGGCACTTCTGGGCTTTCTATATATTTCCAGGAAATTTTACGGTCAGGGAGGGTGAAGCTAAGCAGAGAAGAAATTGCGCCATTCGTCAGAAATCGAGTCACGCCTTGCGAGCTGCGACAATCCATATGCGAACGCAACTGAAAGACAAAATGACGCTTCTATAGACATGCACGAAAACACACACATGAACGGGGACAATAACAAGATACCCGTCAAACATAGCGCGACTTTATCCTAACAGGACACGGCCTTGTCCGAAGTGACAATGTATTGTCGAGGCATGGCGTCGATAGAAAACCCAACAGCGACGACGGCATGCACACAGGCAGTGGCGGTTCTAGGATTTCTTGATGGTGGGGGTGTGTGAAATGAATTCATGGAAAGTTGGTGGGGAGGGGGTGAAAATAAAAGGAAAAAAATCCAATAAACTTTGCCGGAAAAAGCTGGAAAACGGAAACAATTAACCCCGAAAGTCCGGTGGGGGGATGCATCCCCACTCATCCCCCACATGGAACCGCCACTGCACGCAGACAGCATTTGAGTCGAGCGTTTCTTGGTGCAACATCAGACAAAATCGTCGTCATAGATTGGCATGTCATTCGCTGGATTTGAAAAATCCCTGTGCATTAGGTTTGATCTTCGCTCCACTCGAACGCTCATCAGATATTCATTTCGATATATTTGTCGGAGATTTCTATACCTAAATATGCGGAGATACTTTTTAGAAAGAAATAATTCTTCCGAAGCAAGGCAGCTTTACCTCAAATTTTTCGATTCTTGACGCACAAAATCATCAAAATCCAGAAAGCCTTCGAAGTCTTTTTCGTATCCGCCGCAAATATATCTTTCCATCTTTTTCAAATGACTTTCATTTGACTTAATGTCGACGATCAAACTTTTCTGTATGCAGGTTTTGAAATGTTTCATTTCTGACATCAGGTGCACTTCTATGTCCCCCGTTTCTTTTATTATTTGGCGAGCAGCGATCCAGTGGCGGCTCCACAGGGGGGCTCGGGGGCCGCACCCCTATTGAGTGTCTGCCCCAGTGGCGCTCCTGTTGGGGCCCTATACTTAATGCTACATACATAACAACAAATGGTTGGCCCCATGATTAGAAGTTGCCACCCCAACGGCCCCCCACTTGCCAAATCCTGGAGCCGCCACTGCAGCGATCTACAACTGGAATCCCCTGAAATGATCCTATACACATGCACAGGGGGGCCAATAAATTCGACAGCACTTTGTTTCATTGGAAATACAGTATTTACACAGTCCCTGGGTCAAAATGCATGAAATTTATCGAATCTCTGTAACTGCATATCCCGTATGCAGCCATTAAAGTTTTTATGAACGAATCCTGCGTCTGACTTGTGTTCTCGCTAGGTGGCGTCGCTGTCCTTTGAAATGTGAAAATAAACTTACCAAAACTCGTCGCCATGAGAACCCAGCAAAAAGACTGTGCTCCTAATTATGAACCAATAATGAGACCAAATTGAACTCTCGTCAAAGTCTAGTAATCCACTTGCGCAATTTCACAGCGTCGGTCGAAATAATCTGCAAACTAAGATACAGTAGTCTCGTTAAATCCCCCAAACTAATCCTTCTTTGCCATTTGACTATTGATTTTCGCGGCAAGTATGGATTTCGACCATGTTGCTGGATCGTACAACATTAGCAGTTAACTGCTTGTGTTTATCGATATATCTTCAAAACCATCTCAGAACGCGCAATCACTCCTCTGAGGCTCTCATTATTATTATTATTATTATTATTATTATTATTATTATTATTATTATTATTATTATTATTATTATTAGTAGTAGTAGTAGTAGTAGTAGTAGTAGTAGTAGTAGTAGTAGTAGTAGTAGTAGTAGTAGTAGTAGTAGTAGTAGTAGTAGTAGTAGTAGTAGTAGTAGTAGTAGTAGTAGTGGTAGTGGTGCAGTAGTAGTAGTAGTAGTAGTAGTAGTAGTAGTAGTAGTAGTAGTAGTAGTAGTAGTAGTAGTAGTAGTAGTAGTAGTAGTAGTATGACAATTTATATAGTGCAATAAGCATAGCAAAGGCCAAAGTCAAGAGCACTTTACATATCAATGTATGACTCCATGAAGTGAGACAGAAGACAAATGTTATGGTTTCAGCGGTTATTTTGCCGTCGTCTTTTGAACGTCGTTTGCTCCCGCTAAAGATAAATTCTATATTAAGTTTAGTTTAAAAAGCTGACACAATTGAATACGATTCCGGTACTTACTTGTTTTGCGCAATCAATTTTATTTCTATAGCATACAGGTGTAGCTAGGTTCAGATGATGAGTATTCCTACCTGTGGTATAGTTTTTGACGTTTTACAAACGAGTTTTGATGCTATGTATTCTGATTTCGTATTTGACGAATTTTTGTTTAAAACGTTAGTTTTGATTTATGAGGATATTCTTGCCAGAACAGTGTCGCGAACGATTTATTAAACTTCACGTTTGTTTGTCAAACCACCCTAATAAGCAATTGATCTTATTGAAACCTGGGGCCCTAGAGGACCCCTGAAGGGACCACTTTGATTGTCTTGTTACTACAGTAAGCATTCAGGAATTTGATTTGTTCTTTCTTTTAAGTCAAACTAGGCCCTATTGGTTCTTGAAATGATTTATGACTATTAGCCCAGTCACATATAGCTCACCCTGGAAGACCCTAGGAGAAACCGGCGGTACCTGATAGTGTCTGAGACCCATGGGAGACCTGGAGATCACCGATAGTAATATTTCGCGTGTTTTTTGTTTAAGCGAAGAATTGTGTTTAAGATTTATTATAGCTGTCATTGATTCAATTGCCAGACCACCACATAGGCTAGATGCTTTATGTGTAGAAAACGAATGCTGTGCGTAGATAAAAGTATACTGCGCAAACATTTGTCATAATCAGCGATTCTTTTTGTCTTGCTATTCAATAAATACAGGGCTGTGTTTTGCCACTCGATATATATCAAAAATCTTGAAAGCTATTCCCTGGATTTCTCTGTCAATAGGTCTACTCTAAAATTTTATGGCGTGTTTTAAACTCGCTTAGTAATTGAATGGCTGGGTGGAATAGGGAGGTAACTGTATCCGATCCCCCAATGGTTTGAGTATCAATAACAATAAGAGGGTAACTGCATTTACTTCCTTATTTCACCGGACCCTTCAACTGATATTTTCACCACTAAGAGGGTAACTGCATTTACTTCCTCATTCCTCTGGGCCCTTCAATTGACAACCCCACCATTAAGGTGGTAACTGCATTTAATTCCTTATTCCACCCAACCATTCAATTATTAATCAGGAATCGATCTTTACAAAGTTCAGTGAAAGTTAAATTGCCTTCGATGTTAATTGGAACTGACACTGGACTTGACTCTGCGAATCGCTAACCCTGGAGCGGATCCACGCTAGGGATGACTGGGGATGCATCCCCACCGAGCTTTTTTTGCTTGACAGCGTTTCAGAGGGGTTTACCCAGTGTTTATTCTAGGCCTTCTCTGGGGGAATCCCCCCAAAGTTTTAATATTCCACCCAACAATTTTTATATGTTGGCTGGGGAATGGAAATCCCCCACCAAAAGTGTGGAGACTCAGACCTTGTCCCCCCCCAAACATTTCAAAATCCCCCAATGTCAAGGTGGCTAGAATAAACACTGGGTTTACCGGTCCGAGTCGCAAGCAACGCCGCTACATGTCCGCCGGGTATTTGTGTGCAAAACAGAGCTGATGGCCGTTTATTCGTGGCAGCCTTTTACCGAGAAGTTTCATTTGCATTTGCTGGGTAAAACACTGTTAGTGATCTTTTTTGCTTGTCAACCTTTTTCTGGATTTCATTTCACCCCCACCCTCACCAACTTCCTAGAAATTCATTGCAACCTCCCATCAAGAATTCTTGGAACCGCCACCGCGTTAACCAGATGTGGAATTATAGGTCTAAGCCACTAACTACACTCTGCAAGTTTTTTGTGACACCTGTTATTAAAAGAAAAGATTCCGAACGAAACCTTAGTCAATTTATTCATCTTGGTCATCATCGTCATCATCATCATCATCATCCATCATCACATTCATCATCCTCATCATCATCCCTCTTTCTCCTCCTCCTCCTTCTCCTCCTCCTCCTCCTCCTCCTCATCATCATCATCAAAAATGCAGGTTCCACAACGGCGATCGGTTCCATTCTGTGGCGCCTATGCGCTAAAATTTTTATATCTTTTTCTTTAAAATTGTTCCAAACAATTTTTTACCGACTTTTCTGTTTTAGCTTTCTCTATATATATATAGCTGCGTGTGCTTGTTCTTGCCATATTTCAATGCGGTTCTTTGCTTCTGCGGAGATCTGCCCTTAGATAATTCGAATTTCCTCTTAATTTTCGTTTTATAGAAAGTTATGGCCGTAATATTGGCGATCAAGAGGCTGTTGGCCTGCTTCGTACAAAACAAAAACCCGTTCTCATACAGCCACGTAAGTCAATATCTGTAGACCGTTGTCCTGTTGCAACACGTTGTATATGCAACGTTCAGGTTGTCGTTGTTGTTGTTGTTCCTTTGTTTGTTAACTACCGCAATCTTCCGACCGACAGAGAAAAACAGAGAAATGTGAAATGACGTTTTGGCGATTGTAAACCATTATTAGACTTCCGCGTCTCGCGGATGGTCTGAATGCCGAAAACAGAGGGGACAGAACTGTCCAGGACGAGAAGATCCGTACGATTGAGCACTGCCTGAATTATTCATGGATGCCTTCAGGACACATGTTTCGTCGTTCCGGACAGACACGTCTTGCAAGAGCGAACGACGCTAACAAGCCGTTTAATTTACTGCAACGCCATAGGCTGCAGCGTTCGACGTAGACTACGCTCGAACAGCGGCCTGCAGTGTCTGATGCAGTGAGGAGAATGCCAAAGGAACACGGCATTCAGAAACTTTGCATGCTTTTGTTGCTCAATTCCGTTTCGAGAATAGAATGGAGCAGGTTTTAAAAAAATTAAAATGAAGATTTGTCCGTTTTAGGAGTTGCCAATCGAAATAATAATTCAGCAAAACGATTCCGAGAATTTCTGACATACAGTAAAGTCCTGTGTAAATTCAAATGCAGTCTAAATGTGCATTAATAATAATAATAATAATAATAATAATAATAATAATAATAATAATATTATTATTATTATTATTATTATTATTATTATTATTATTATTATTATTATTATTATTAGGCCTATTACATAGTTGATAGCGCACGTTAAATCCTTCGCAAGGTGATTATTTGTAAGTGCTTAGCAATAAATGATGAACAACTTGCCCTACGCAGCGGCTAGAATCAGATTCGAACCCGCTATCCTTTGGTTTCTTGGTAAAAATCCTACCACTACTCCTCCATCGTGACCCCAAATAAATATTATAGGCCAACGTAAGATTTTCGCAGCCTCGATTGGCCGCTTAATTAGGGTGGGACCTCTCTATTCGGGCACCGCTAATAAGTAAGAAGACTCTTTGGGTGTTTCTTTTTCGGATCTGAAACGAAAGACTTCTCTTTTACGGTCCGTCAGGCACCGATCGACTGGCGCCGAGGCAGAGGGGGAGAGGGGAGGGAGGGAGGGAGGGAGGAGGAGGAGGGGGGAGGGAGAGGAGAAAGGAGGTGGTCGTCGATGGAGATTGCCAGATAGACTGCTCTTCTTATCGTGTCGAGCTGAAATGTTCCAGCCACGGAAGAAATATGATATCACGTGATGGTGACGCAAGCCATCAGTTCCATGCGAATGCCATGTCACAAAGGACGCAGTATAGCACGTGACAATGTCTGCAAGGTCCTCGGTTTGAGTGCCGGATGGAGACAATGTTTGCTTCTTAGCAGCTCGTTGTCGTTCGTAATCGATGCGCCTACAGTGGAGCTTCGTTATAACGGACTCGGTTATGAACGGTCCTACGGTCCCGTGTGATGCGCTACCGTATTGGGTGGTATTGGATGCATCGTACTCAGGGCCGGATTAAGGCCCGAGTGGGCCGGGGGGCTGAGGAAAAAAAGGCCGTCGCCTCTGCTGAAAATCTCTGACAAGCAAAAAAGGTCATCTCCCTTCCAAATCGTGCTGACAAGCAAAAAAAGGTTATCTCGAAAATCGGTGGGCCTATTTTCATGACGGGCCGGGGGCTACAGCCCCCGCCTTAATATGGCCCTGATCGTACATTGGATATGGCGTACTAAATTTTAGAGACTCGCTAAGTGCGCCATAAGTTCTAACGAAGTTCTACTGTATTTATTATTGCTGTCATCATGCGAGGTGACAGAGACATGGCCACTGGCGCGTTTGTTCTTTGCGTGTTATTTTCGGAATTGTTCGTTTTTCGTCTGCTGTACGAACAGATATGAACGGCAGTGGCGGCTCCACATGGGGTGCCCGGGAGGACGTGCCCCCTAGTGAATGCCTGCCCCAGGGGCCCCCAGTTGGGGCCCTATACTTGCTACTACATGCCTATGAACAAATGGCTGCCCCCCATGCTTAGAAGTTGCCACCCCAACGTCCTCCATGACCTTTCCAGTTTGCGTCATCTCCGAAGAAGTAACGTCATCTTCGCCAGTCGTTTAAAGGATTGACCGTTTTACCTGTGATCCATCTTATCAAAAGAAACGACTTTATCTTTGGGTAAACTTTTTCGGACCATACCTACGATCAGGGTTATTTCTAGGATTGTCAATGTTGGGGGGCTGTTGGTATTTCCTGGGGGGTGCCCTGCCGTAAAAGCCTGACAAACAAAAAAAGTTCATCCGGTTCTCAGATTGGGGGTGTTTGGGGTGTCGGTCTCAGATTTGGGGGTGGTGGTGTTGGAGGATTTATGGGGGTGTAAAATATATCCCTGCTGACGATAAAATACATCGAAAATATAGCTGTTCAAACATTTTGCAAAATCTAATTTTAAATGTATCGCAGTTGACTGCGATGCGTCATAGAAAGAGTGTTCGCTTTCTGTCTGTCTGCCTGCCTGTGTGTATCTCTGTGTCTGTTTGGCTCTTTCCCTATCTGTATATATATATATCTCTCTCTCTGTCTTTTTAATTGTCAGGATTCGCGCTTTTCGCTTTACGAATGTGTTACAATGCAATCGATATTAAATACAAGTCACTATGCAACGATCATACGGCGCCAGGGCCGCCGAGAGGGAGCAGGGGGAAACTGCACAGGGGCCCGGCGGTCTGGGGGCCCGGGCCCATGATGAATACGTATAATTAACAATAATATGAATAATAACACTAAAGTAGAGGCGGCCCGGCGAGCAAGCAAAAGGGGGTCCGGCGTGAAAAAAGTTGACAAGCAAAAAAAGTCGTCAGGTAATTTTAAGATGTAAAAAAGGCTGACAAGCAAAAAAAAGGTCGTCAAGAAGAAATTTTATTCTGCACAGGGGCCCGGAATTTCTCTCGGCGGGCCTGTACAGCGCTATTAATTTTTGCCACTAAGATTTCTAACTCAAAAGAAAAATTCACCAAAGAATTACAATGCTATAGTAATTTAAAAACAGTGGATACTCTCCTTTATAAAGGAGTTTATCCACTGTTTTTAAATTACAATTATTAGGCCTAATCAGCAACTGGAATATTCGCTCTTCGATTTTCATCATAGGTGCTTAACTGCCGCCTTTCCGCTGTGTGTGTGTGTGTGTAAAAGCATACTGTGGATAATTCTGCGGTCAGTTTTATCTTCGAACGATCGGGTACGAAAGATTAATGGCGAACGAGTTGACGAAAAACAAGGGAATTCTCATCAATCAAACGCCGACAAATTCGCTGAGTTATGGCGACCGACAACTTTACAGCCGCGTCAGAAATTGATTAATTAAACACAATGGAAACATTTTGTGTGTTATGGGGAACAGAATTGGACATGAGAAGTTGAGAACTTGAGAAGTTATCAACATTTTCAGCGGAAAGCTTCATGCAGCAAATCGATCGATTGTATAAAATGAAATTCACAAGAGAACAAATAACTTTACGTTTGACGAACACAATTATGTAGGCATACCGGTTTATTGCGAAATTTGGCTAATTTTTTTATTGCGCCACACTTTACCCGTTTTCCCCCGCATATATTGGCAATTTTATCCGCACTTTTTGCTATTTTCGTTATATATATATGTAGCACTTTGTTTAGCATTTTCGCTATTTTCCTTATGCTGTATATTTACATAGATTTACAGGGGAACCAACATCTGTTTGAATGACCTTTCATTGCTCGTCAAACGTTCTTTACGGATATAGGCCTATGGGAGTTTAAGTTGGAGCATAAATGGAAAATTTCCGCACCCCCACACAACTTTAGGACCTCCTCTGAATCCCGAACTTTTCCCGAAAATTTCCACGCTAAACCGATATCACTAGTTGTGCCCTATCTACCTGACGTCACGGGGCAAGCATTTTCTCCACAACGCCCTTTTCCAAAACGACGAAGGTGAAAACGTCGAATATTTCTGTATTTGCGATTGCCAAATCAACCCGGAAGTGCCAAGCCCCTAGCGATTGAAATTAAATATGAAAGGCTCAATAGATAATATTTTTACTAGCTGCACATTTTACAGTAAGGTAATTGTAGATTCGTGTCGTATTACATCAAATTCCATAAAACTCTGCATGATGCTGACATCGTTTTAAAATTTCGCGTTCGTGGCATATTTTTCAGGCTAATATACAAATGACGCGGCGGTAAATTTTCAACTCAGTTACTGAAATTGAAGCAATAATAATTATAGATATCGAAAAACAATTCAAGTTATGCCATGTTAACTCTACTGTAGAACCATTTGGTAACTATTCTGGAGTATAGTAGCTATTCTCATTAGCGTCGCTACGGGGGGGCAAATGGGGCAACTGCCCCCCAACCTGCCTCCAGACTACCTACCAGATTCGCGAAAATCCGGCGAGAAAGTTTTTTGTGGGGTGTGTGTGGGGTTGGGGTAAGGAATCTGACGCGCCAGCCCTTCCACCCCAAAAATTCCTGGCGACGCCACTGACTATTCTAAGGCGACTTCTTCAAAGAAATGAAATTCCCCTCAATTATTAGAATGCAGAAATTACGCCCCATCCGACCCGATACGATTTTCTCGAAACGTTGGGAATGTCACATCATATCAAGTGACTCGCTAGGTGGCGCCAACATAAACATAATGTGCATTCGTGACTAACTTGAAATCAAGTGACTAACATCTAGTGACTAACTTGAAATCAATCACTATTTCGCTATAATTTCCAGGGACATGCAATTCTGTTTCACTTTAGATTACAGGGGTGTCAAAATTTTGGCCCGCGGGCCAAACTTGGCCCGCGGGCTGATTTTATTTGGCCGGCGAAAATATTAACGTTTACAAAATTTTTACTCAAAATTTATGTGTGAAATTGGCTTGATGTAAAATCTTGTTTGGCTTGAGAAATTGGTTTCGTGCAGAATATTTTTAGCTTTTAAAATTGCTTTGATGTAGAATCGTACATCCTGTATTTTGCAGGCGTGACAAATAAATGGAAGAGCATAAAATCTTTTTTTGGTATTGAGTTTCGTTGGTGATGTTGACTGAACCATTATATCGACGCGCTACATCAACAGCGGGAGATTACTACAGTTAAATAGACGACAAAAATATTATGAAATCAATTTCCTGTTTGACTTTAGCTTATGGAAGGACTATTGTTTCAGTAGACTATACAGTAAATATGCAAAAACTTCAGAATAGTGATGAAACGATTTAAAACCATATTTTCTTGTGTCCCCATCTTTAATGCGTCAAATCATTCCGAGATTATCAATGTATTCCATATCAGTTTTATTCTAGAGCGTTCGAAATGCCACAAAATGGTGAGCCTATGGAAGGACTATAGCAAGCTATAGATATGCAAAAATTCAGAGGAGTGATGAAACAAATTGAAATTACACTTTCTTTTGCTTCCATCTTCATTGTGTCAAATCGTTCTAGAATTGTCAATACATTCTGTCGCAATTTTATTCTATGGAGTTCGAAATGCCACAAAAATGGCGAACCATTTCAAACCACACGATACACAGTCATTTTAAAAATCTATTCTTCGTCAAATGGTCACAATATATACGTGTACTTATATTCAATATATGCAGCCATATACTCACCTAGCATACTTGCGTTAATTAGCAAAACCCTCGGTAAATTTGCGAGTAGCTTTGGCTGCAGTTTTAGAACCAGACATTGCTAAACTGGACTTGACAGCAATGCCAAATACAAAACGAAGTGGAAATAGGTATGGTCCTATCGGTAGGTAATTGGTAGCAGTCGAAAGCCGCGAACGTCAAGAAGTGCGGGTCTAGAGAAAGCAATGACATGTTACTCTCGCTTAGTTACGTACGCCATCTGCGTCGCTGCCTGTCTAGCTCACGGAGATCAAAGCTGAATCCAGGGACGTCATTTCATTGTTTTCCAAGGGCGCAGTGGCGGCTCCACCGAGGGGCAGGAGGGCCCGTGCCCCCCATATTGAGTGCCTGGCCCTCCGCGTTATTGATCTTTCGGATCTCTGACGGAAGATGGTTCCAGAGACGAGGCGCAGTGTATGAGATCGACCGATCTGAGAATTTTAGCGACGTGACTACATGTTGGCCGAATGAGTGTCGTCAGGCCGGTAGATGAACGAGTTGACTGCCTAATGTTTGCTGCATCTAGAGGAATCCAGTGACATCGAAATATTGTTCAAAAACCTTGAATTTCAGCCGTCTCACCTATTTTGCCTAAGCAGAAATTCGTCTCGAGTTAGGGTACAAGGAATAAAACCTCACGTTTTGCCGAAACCGTGGGAGAAAATTCAGCTTCAATATAAAGAGAATAGCGTCACCATTATCAAATGCACGAAAAGGCGAACAGGTGGACGAAAAACAAAACATCCGATATATATATATATATATATATATATATATATATATATATATATATATATATATATATATATATTCTTGGCATTCTTCCTTTATAGCCTTCGATTCCTGTAGTTGAAATCGGTCCATTTTGTCTTCTTCCCCTCCTCCTCCTCCTCCTCCTCCTCCTCCTCCTCCTCCTCCTCTTCCTCTTGCTTGCTTTCTTTAGCCTTCTCCTGGCTTTAGAAGCGCTCTTTGGAAAGTAAAGCAGCTCCGAGGAAACGATTCGTTCGGCGCATTAAACGACCTTCCGCCGACTTTGCGCGGCCATAACTCTTCGGCCGCGGATATGTGCTCAGCCTATATAAACCGGATTAGGAAATCCAACGTTGGAAACGCGAATAATTAGCGTGTATCCAATGACTGTTCGATATCGGGCAACGGACGATACGACGATAGCCCCCCATCCCCCAATCCCCCACCACCCACCTCCACCCCACCTCCACTCCTCCAGCCAAACGCACGCTAATCGTCAGATCTTAAGATAGAATTACAGTTTTCTCGTATAAGAAGACTGTATATAGACGATTGCTTCGGTAGGTCCTTGGGCGATCAGCCCATCGGTCCGACTTAAAATCGAGCGATTCAATTCGTTAGCATTTATGAGCGTTCAACCTCAACGCCGTTACGTTTACCGTTCCGTTATCGTCCGTAAAAACTAAATATTTTAATCTCGACTCCGTTAGCGGTTTAGGAAAAGTCCGGCGCGGAATACATCTTTAAACCGGATCTCATCTGTCATGGTTAGCGTGCTCTTCCCCATCCACTCATTCCATCCCCACCCCCCCCATCCCCACCACCACCACCACCACCACCACCACTCCTTCCGCTGGACTTTAAAATTCACGGCAGACATATAGAGACTCCCTCTGAAACGTTATATTAGACAGATTGCGATTGGTTTTAAGAAGAACTCAGGATTGAAAGTTCGAAGTTTATCCCATGAGATGGAAATTCTTGAACAACGATTTCGTTTCACTAATTAGCTATCGATTGTAACTTATGCGGACCAACAACTTCCATTCAGTGAATCTTCTTTTTTTCTTATTTTTCATCTTCGTCGTCATCATCATCATCATCATCTTCTTCTTCTTCGACATCATCATCACCTTCATCATCATCAACAACTTCTTCTTCCTCTTCTTGTTTTTCAAATGCCATACATTTCTTCGTCAGCGAGACTACGGACTTCCATTTCCATCTGTTGTTCGTTGTTTGTATGAGTTCTAATTCTATTCTATGTACTTCTTTTACGTTGGATGTACGGCTTGTACGCCATTCTTTGTCTTCCTCTTGCTCTTTTGCCTTCGACATTTCCAGTAGTTATCAGGTTTTCTAATCCGTTATTTCTCATTGTATCATTTTGTATGTTCAACAAATTGAAGCTGGCACACAAATGAAACTGCTGTCTACCATACGAGAAAGACAGTTTCAATTGATTACATATGTTTAAGCAATATATAGGCCTACATTGGAACCGATTATGACCTAAATGATGCTCTGTTTTGAGTTCTTATTCGAAAAAACACAGCAATTGTCAACCTTCCACATTGCGCAATGCCGTTTTATACCAGAGGCGCTAAAGTTGCAGTATTTTATAACTCGCAGCATTAATATTTTGTATTTTTATACGGACGCTGTATTTATCTCAAATGTCTCAGCAATCGGAAATATTTTCATTCGGTCTTATGGTGGGTGCAAATGATGGTCAACGAGAGACTGCCCGTCATGAGGTCCGAGGTTCAAACTTCGGTCGCGACAGAAACTTGCTCCGGGCGCTCATCTGTAGTCGACGTGGCACTTTTTACTGAGTGCATCGGATACTTTCTCTCTGTGTGTGTGTGTGTGTGCAAGGAAAGGGGGCGAGGGGCGAAGACCCGATAACCGTCCTAATTCAACCGATACCGTCCGTGAAGAAATTAAGGGGATAACCCTTCAGTTTTCTCGCTGGCTTTGAGCCCTCTGCCCTTGGTGCGGCGAGCTTGAATGCCGATCTAACATGTTAAAAGTTTCCGATGAGCTCTTGAATTAGACGCCCGTCGATCAATGCGGCACTAACTGCGACCGTATATATATAGCCTATATGCCTGATCCCGACATTTGAAGACTCTTCACGAACGGCGGCAAAGCGTGCGTTGATTCGGCGCTAAGCGTCGTCTAAATTTGAACGCGAGAAAAGCGTCTGTGAAGAGCAACGGTGGCCTACAGTGAAGCGATTCTCAACACATCACAGCACGAAATCCTTGTGATGTCTGCGCTGAGCTGAAAAGAATTCAGTCGTACGCGTTCAACAGCAGCTTCGCAGCCGCTATTTAGGACACTTAACTTGGGTGGTGTGGGGGGCGGAAGATGGCAGAGTGGGTTACGTGCTGGAACGTCAGGCTGACGGAGCGGGTTCAAGCTTCGTTAGTGCCCCTATAGTGGCTTTCACACAGGCATGCAGTAATGCCTCCTTGGCCACTTTAAATCATGCTAAGTGAGTTCAATATGGCAACGATGTCATTCAATCGATTAATTATTATACGTTTCTTTGCTTTGTCTGTTTTTATGACTAAGACAAGTCAGAAACAAGATACAAACTAAGTCTTCTAAGAGAACGTTTAGCACAACTTGCTGCACAATGCATTGAAGAAGAAGCGCACAAACACACACACATATCTGTAGGTCTCAACTTAAAGCTCATCATCGTCTCTTTTCTATTTCGTGATCTCCTTAGTCTGAATCAATCACTTTCGTACTTAATTAACCCGAATTTTTCTAGTCCGTTTTTTTCAAATCCTCGTTTATTAAATTTAACAAAATGATGTTGAAAAAGTAACATCGAGATCATCTAATAATAATAATAATAATAATAATAATAATAATAATAATAATAATAATAATAATAATGTGATTTTAAGTGGTTTAGGGGGCTAAGTAAGCCTGTGTGAAACCCACTGATGTAACCATCTATCTAACCACGACCCGAAATTGAGAAAACTTTACTAAATCTTCCTTTGAAATTCTAGCAGTGATAATATCATACGCTAATGCCTGCATATAGGCCAGTGTCTCGCAAACGTTTTACCTCGCGGCACACTAAACAGAACAAATTTTTTTCACGGCACATTCTTCATAAAATTACAAAACCAACCAACAATTTATTAAATTGAGTGTTCTTTATTAAGGAACTGCCGGGTCTGCAGTCACATATAATGATATGTAGATGTAACAAACGCGAAAGTAACGTTCATAGACTGTAGATTCTCGCCGTTGTTTTCCTTAGTGTCGTTTTCACCTTGCATTTTCTCAGATCTTGCCAAAAAAATTTATCCATTTCAAATTTCATAGGGCTAAATCTCGGTAAAAGCATCAAATTCAACTGTTACTATACTTATAGTTACCCTACTATTGCAACATCTCAACACATGCAATTAATTTCAAAACGGTAATTGGGTCAAATGTATCCTTGCGCGCTCAGACGCTGTTGATTTTACATTGTAAAGGTCGCAAGGACGGTGACGTCAACGAAAGACGTTAATTTCTGGCAGTTGTATCGTTGCGCGCGCAACGTTATATAAAAAAATGGATGTCCGATATATTGTATTGTAGGCTGTGCCGCAGGCTGGTGTGAGGTTCTATATATGACGCCATTTTTACACTTGCTCATCCGGCAAAATTTTTAGGAAGGGAACAAAAAATTAAAATAATAGTAAAATTCTGAAATTCTTTCACGGCACAGTTGGAATCTCTGCGACACTCAGTATTATGCGGCACAGACCTGCGAGACACTGATATAGGCGATCATTATCGTGCTTCATGTCCCGGTGGCCTTTCTGATTAAATCAATTATTATGACCAACAAATTTCTTTGAACCTTTTTTAATTAAGTTTCTGAATACTCCTGACCAACAAATTCCTGATTTTTTGTTTCTAGATGGAATTATTTTGCTGTTAAAGTTTTAAATCTTGTACTGTACAGTTATTTTCGAGACGTGGGAAGGATAAGGCCCGGCCTCTATATACGCGTCCCGTCTATATTCAAGCGCCAGTAGCTGACGCCGGTGGTCTCTAGTGGGTCGGAATATAAGTAGGCTCTTACGTCAGAAGCGCTCGAGTAGTGAAGTTCGCGCAACGAAGTGTCCAGACGAAGAGAAGAGAGAGAGAGAGGGAGAGGGAGAGAGGGGGAGTTTTGAAGCTTATAACGATCAATCGACGAAGATCCTACTACGGAGAAAGAGAGAAAGAGAGAGAGAGAGAGAGAGGAACGTTGATTAGAGAACCTTCGAAGAAAATCAACCAAAGGACATTGTCATGGCTCAGCAGTTCTCAATCTTCATTTCCATTTCAATCCTTCACTTTCTCGCGCTTTTCATGTCAGGTTAGTGACACTTAAATTTGATTTTCTTGTCGATAACCGCCGAACTGCGGATAGTCATTAATTATTATTGTAGCAAGCAAAATAACGACGCTTTTCGCATCGTCCTACAACCGTCTGCAGATATAGTATCTTTGGCTTATCATTTATTTTTCACTAATCATTCATTTGAATGACAGTTTGAAATATCGTTTGTTCATTTTACGAAAAAACTGATTTTAATCAGTTGTTAAAAACATTGAATTTGTTCATTGCTATGCTACATAACCGGGTTTCGTTTATTAGTCTGTTAGGCATGCAAATAGACTAGAAACATACAAGTACTAGTAAAGCAGTACCTACTGAAGTGTACATAGTACTATAACGGCGTCCATATAATAATTATGAAGAGGACTTTTTGCTCGCTCGCCTTGAGTCAGACTTGATTTCTGGCTGATTCGGGAATATGTCGCTATCAATAACAACGCTAACACCTAACCCAGAAATGTTTCGGTTTTCACTGAAAAGATCTGGTCACCTAATCAACGTCTGAAAAAACACGCGGTCTTAAAACTCGTCGACATCGATTGTAAAACAATAATTCGCAAGAAGCGAAATGCTGTCTTCGATGCAGTATTACTACTACTACTACTACTACTACTACTACTACTACTACTACTACTACTACTACTACTACTACTACTACTACTACTACTACTACTACTACTAACTACTGACAATGTGTTGTACTCCTACTACTACTACTACTACTACTACTACTACTACTACTACTACTAAACTACTGTCAGGATTAAAACTGACAATGTGTTGTGGTATTACAAAATGTCAGGAGCAAGGGTACATTACAGAGTCCAATAAAAATAAATAAAATAACGGTAATCTAAAAATGAATGGAAAACAGTCTAAGGCAGAAGAGAATAAGATTTTCTAAACAAATAGGTCTTTAGATTCTTCTTAAAGGATGCCGGAGAACAGGATGCCTTCACAGTTATTCAATTAATGCAAAACTAACTACAGTCAGAAACAGTGCAGTTCATATGAAAAAGATAAATCATAATTCTTCGTGAACTGTCGTCAGATCTATTTGCCAAACGCATTTCTTTCCGTGGAGTTTCTCATATAGTAGGCCCTGTCACACACTGCTTCATAAGCCCTGTCATACTGCGCTCCTCGGTGACTCTTTTCTCCGTAAACCCCGTGAAATATATAACTGGCGCTACAGAGATTCGGGCTATTATCTACTAAATTATTATCATTAGTTTGTGACAAAGAAAGAGACAGAGAGGCGGACACAGAAAGAGAGAGAGAGAAAGAGAGAGATAGAGAGAGAGAGAGAGAGAGAGAGAGAGAGAGAGAGAGAGAGAGAAGAACATGGAATAAAGCAATAGCACTTCGATGTTCTGAAAACGTCGATATCATAAAAAATTTGGACGAAAAATTTCAGTTTTCTAATTGTTTTGTCATTAATGATCAGCGATTGTTGTCGAACTCTCGTCTCTCGAGCGACTGTTATTTAGTTTTGTTATTTAGTTTTGTTATTTAGTTTAAGTCTTGATCTTGTAACAATTAAGAATTTATATGCTTTGAGTCTTGAGCGTAAAAATTAGACTCTCCTGCATAAACTCATACGAGTTCGATTTGATATCGACAAGTTCACGAGAATAAATACAAGAAGCGCACTGCATGGTATAATGGCAAAAATGCAAGAAATTCTCAAATGCAGATTACGTCAACAAATAAAACAGATATAAAGCAGGTAGGTAACACAGTTCAAATACCTGGGAAGCAAATTCACAAGCGACGGAAGGAGCGAAAATTACATCGAAGCAAGATTAGGAACGGAAGAGACAGTATTTACGCAAATGAATCAACATACCTAACAAACATCCTCTGAATGTTTATCAAGTGCATTAAGACGCATTTGTTTAACGCCTCTTACAGTGTCCCTTGTTAAGGTGCTCTTGACTTTGGCCTTCGCTATGCTTGCTTACTGCGCTCTATGAATTGTCTTTAATAATAATAATAATAATAATAATAATAATAATAATAATAATAATAATAATAATAATAATAATAATAATAATAATAATAATAATAATAATAAACTCATCGACCACACGCCTCAAAGTTCTTCAGACCTACAGCGTATACTTGTGGGCAGTTCTGAAGTATGGGTCAGAAACTTGGACCAGAACGAAACCAATGAAACGATTGCTGGAAGATGCAGAAATGTGGTTTCTCAGACGTTTGCACAAACATATCATGTACATTGTACAGAAAAATTACTAATAAGGAATATCTACAATATTTTGGTGCAGAAGAAAATTTCTATTTAAAAAACATAAGAAAGCAACAGCTGAAATGTTTTGGAAACATACTATACTGGGAAAAGATGAGCTGGAAAGCCTGACAATAGCAGAGAAATTATAGGGACAATGAGCAAGAGAAAGACGGAGAATGACATGCACAGATATAGCCTAAGGGAGGAAACGGGAATCTAAGACAGCATTCGACTGAAAAGGAAAGCCAGAAACAGAACAAAGTGGAAATCTATAGTCGCTGACGTCGTCAGTGGCGGCTCTAGGATTTGGCAAGTGGGGGGCGTTGTGGTGGCAACTTCTAATCATGGGGCCAACCATTTGTTGTTTAATGGATGTAGCATTAGGTATAGGGTCCCAAATGGGGGCACTGAGGGTAGGCACTCAATATGGGAGCACGGGCCCCCTGGTGCCCCCCGGTGGAGCCGCCACTGGCTGACGTAGCAATACATAGCACATGATGATGATGATGATGATGATGATGATGATGATGATGATGATGATGATGATGATGATGATGATGATGATGATGATGATGATGATGATGATGATGATGATGATGATGATGATGATGATGATGATGAAGAAGAAGAAGAAGAAGAAGAAGAAGAAGAAAAGAGCCCAAGAAACTAACAGCAACGACAAGAAGTTCGCAAAACGTACTGTCCCAGGTTTAAGTGAGACGTTCAGTGACTAAGGTCAAACCGTAATGTATCAACTTTTGTAGATTTCTGGCCGATGAAAATGCCATCTTCCAACTACTTGCATTAAGACCCTTCACAAGTGTCATAGAGGTCTACGTGTTGCTTGGCCAGCAAGCGAAGCAAGAGAACTTGCTCAGAGAGAATTTCATTTCGCTTAAAATTCTCTCTTATCGCCACACGCTGAGCGGTTAGGCTTTCGGCTAAATGGAAGCGGTCGCATTCTGCAGCTTCGTTGACGATTCGATGATTAACTGAGAGCGTCGATGTAAAGAGCCGCGCACGGGAAACCCAAAGACCGCCGCCGGGAGCGGGCTATTTCTGCCCGGTGTTCCGAGAATCTATTACCTAGACGGTGTCGTCCATTGTGCAAAAGCGTCGGATGAACTCGATCGCCGTCTCTGTGAATTCGCAAATCGCCAGAAAATAAAAAGGCGCGTCGAGTGAAGGACTCCGTTGGGTTGTCGAGAAAGCACGGCGTTGGTGCGGTTGTCGTGTTCTCGAATTCGCTATAAATTCCATTTCGGAAATTCTATTGTGAAGTTGTCGAACCTGGTCGGTCATGCAGCATGAAGACTCTCTCTCTCTCTCTCTCTTTCTCTCTCTCTCTCTCATTCTCACTCGTTCTCTATATTTCTCTCTCTTTCTATCTCTCATTCTCACTCTCTCTATATTTCTCTCTCTCTTTCTTCTCTTTCTTTTCTTTTTATCTTCTCTCTCTTTCTCTGTTTTGTTCTGAGTACGTTTATTTTCACACACTATCTCCCTTATCTCCCTCTTTCTTTCTCTGTCTGTCTGTTTCTTTTTATCTCTCTTTATCTCTTTCTCTGTTTTGTTCTGAGTACGTGGATTATTTTGCTGCCTATGACCTCCTCTCTCTCTCTCTCTCTCTTTCTCTCTCTCTCTCGTTCGCTGTTGCATAAGTCTTAAAATTGCAGCACTTGGTAATTTGGTGCGGTTCACCATGAGTGAACGTCAACGACTGCCGAGCAACTGAATTCAGTATTCAGTTCATAACATTCTGCAAACTGGAAAGAAACGAATACAGATTTATAAGTTCACATGTAGCTTCGTCAATCGGTCACATTAATTCAGAACACCAATATTAAAATTCGGAGTCGAAACAGATCACGCGAATATTAACCCACATCCGCCATTGACGCTTTCCGTTTCCGTTCTAAGATCTCCAATGCATTTCTTTAAACTATTCAAGCGCTGCTGTCAGAGGTGTAACTCACTAGCGTTTAGCTGCAAATGAAAGCGGAATAAGGAGGTTACAACTGAATAACAATAATATATAGTATATATTATAGCAGCGGTTCTCAACCATTATAGGCTACTTGTTTTGTCGAACAATTATCTAATCAGAAAATTGCTAATCTTAGTCATAAAATTTAAATTTTAATGGAATTAGCACTCTTAGAGCCATCAGTGTGTTTTGTGTTCTGAGGTGTTGGTGAGACACCTTGAGAAAGTATCCCCTTACGGTCCCTCTGAAACCGCTTGGCGGTTTCCTATGGGACCGCGGACCCCAGTTTGAGAATCACTGATAGTCCTATATAGCATAGTAGGCTATCCTTTCTCCCACAGAGAATATCAGTGACAATTCAGAGGTTTAACCGCAGTCGGCTTCTTCGGAACTTTCAACATCCAACAATAAAGTACATTCTCGCAATAATAATAATAATAATAATAATAATAATAATAATAATAATAATAATAATAATAATAATAATAATAATAATAAAGAGATAGGCTACATCCTTTCTGCTACAGAGAACACATAAGAAACTTGAGAATAATAATAATAATAATAATAATAATAATAATAATAATAATAATAATAATAATAATAATAATAATGGTAGTAATATTTGTAATAATAATAAAAATAATAACAATAATGACATTAACAATAATGTAATACTAATTATAATAATTCTTCTTCTAGCGAATGCCTTTCTTTCTCAGCCATTCAACAGCGTCAGGTTGAGCCTGATGCAGGGTCCCGAGTCCTCCTTTGAATCTGGTGAGGTGCATGGCAGTCATTGACTATGTGGTTCACATACTGTCTGATTATTATTATAATTATTATTATAACTTATTATTATTATAACTGAATGTTAAGTGGCATAGTCGGATAGCTCCTGTGTTGAAATGTGTGTGAATGAATGGCTTTGCGGTTACGGTTGCAGGCGAGGCGATCAAATGTTCAATGTGTGACACCGTTGAGAACGGTGAGTCCTGTCGGACGCATCCGCCGACCCCCAGAGAATGCTCCGGATTCAACTACTGCCTTACTCTGGCCAAGTACTCGGTTCCAGAAGGTAATAAACGATATAATTCGATCGACCATAGTAGTTCTTTAGCCCATCGGCTGAAAAAACTTCTATGAGGCCACTGGACTCTAGCCCCACTTTTCGAGAGGCTACGCTATGGAAGGGGAAAGTATAGGGGTTGATCCACATTTTTAAACCAGAGATTACGCCTTTGCTTTAACCCATTATAATTAGAGATATGAGGAAATGGAAAATACCTGGGAGGATTATTTACTCGGTCTAATACGACCCCATACTCCTCCAACTACTCACCGATTTTGGAGTTGTGGGCGAATCTCACGACCGCGGTCCCAATCCAAACAGGGGCGTCACCGCCACTTTTCTCTCCCCCTCCCCGTGGCTACGCCAATAATAAAAAGCCATTTCTGCTGTAAAAATAATCCTGTGCCTTTATTAGCTTACTGGAAGCTTAATGTGCCCGTTGCTGAGTGCGATGTGCGTGAAAACGACACACACCGGTCTTGCTAATGGAACTTTTACCGCTTTTAAAGAGAACTTCTGAGATGAGAAAAAGGTGTATATTATGATTGGCCGCAGACCTGCCCAGGACACGAGATCTGCATCTTCTTTGTCCGGTCGGCATGAAGAAAATCCGCGATAGCATAACGATATCGTTCCATACCGTTGTCAATAATGCATGATTATGCGTGATGACGAGTGAGAATTGTGTTGTCTAAAAACTTCGCCCTTCTTTTGGGATGACGCTAAGTTTTTGGTTCATACAGTAACATCTACGCTGTATACGCCTATTCTCCAACATTTAATAATAATAATAATAATAATAATAATAATAATAATAATAATAATAATGCACTTCTATAGCACCAGTTCTAATACCCAAGGGCAGGGCGCGATTTGTAGGGGGAGGGGGATTTCCCCACTGCCCAACTGCATCCCCTACTGCTACATCCCTTCACCACTACATCCCCCACTGCTACATTTCCCCAACAACTACAACCCCAAACTCTTCCCCAAATATTCCCCCCACTGCTCCAGTCACAAATCGCACCCTGCCCAAGGGTATCAATCGATGGTACTTCAAATGCATCCGCAAAAGGCCAGGTAATTCCAGAAATCCGACAAGGTGCTTGCGGAACGTGTGACGAATCGCCGGGTTGTGTCTCCGTTGTTGTATATAGGAACTCTGAAGTCATTCACCAGAAGCTGTTTCCCTGTATCGGTCCCCGACGCTTGCGTACCTGCCGTGGACAAGATCACCGGAGAGAGCATCCGAGTCTGCTACAACACCTGTGCCCGAAGCGGCTGTAATGGGTCCGGATCGCTGCATCATCTGCTCGATCTTCTCCGAAGGAAATAACGCAGTCTGCAGAATTCCAAATTGCCAACACAGCGAATTCCCGTTTCAACGTCAAACGTTTATCGTTGTCTATAGTACGCTAATCGGGCGATTTGGAAGAAGGCAGATGCGGGGAGCCAACGTAGCGGTCTCATAATTATTTTCTTATTGGATTTATTTCAAGTGTAAACAAATTTTAATTAGCTCGTAATTACAGTAGCAGATTCTGGTGAATTTATTTCAAGTGTAAACAAATTTTAATTAGCTCGTAATTTTCTGGTGATAGGCTACTGTTAGATCTTGCAATTATTGGTTCTAACAAAAACAACTTTTCTTCTTCTTTGGAAATTACGGTTTAAACGGTAACGTCGATTAATTAGTTAACACTGGAATTGAAAAACTAATTGTGGCTGTGTTATGCGCATAGCATACTTTGCCTAAGTCTATGCTTACTTGCAAACAGTATAATGAGTTCCTATGGGAGATACAATTGTATCACATTTGTCGCTCTCATGTGATAGAATTTTTGTTTCGTATTGTTCTTGACGTGTAGCTTACAGTACAGTGAACGCCATTCATTTCGATAAACTTGAAGCCAAATTGGTAACGGTTTTTGCGCCAATTAACAAGTTTAGTTACTCGACTGAAACGAATAGCATAGGCCTATATTGACTCGTAATAAAAATAGTATCGATCTGCTTCGCCGAAGCAAGGAAACAAGAGCGTAGCCAACGCTGTAGCAAGGGCGTCGATCTTAGCCAATCCCAGCAGTGGCGTAGCGAGGGTATCCGGCGCCCCTTGAAAAATTCAACTTCTCAACTTCAGAAAAGCAAAAACAGGTCGTCGCCACTTATTTCACCCTGACAACCAACAACAAGAACTACCCTACTACCCGCGCAATGCCCTTTGCCATCCTGAACCAAACCCCGATTTCGACGCCCTACACATCGGCGCCCGGGGGTATATATCCCTCTGCCCTTCCTAGCTACGCCATTGAATCCCAAACCCTTTCGCTCTAAATCCGGTTGTATGCTTCATCTTGATGTGGTCGGGGCAAATAAACTAAAATATATGCGTCAACTCATAAGTTGCCCAAAAGGACATGAACCAGCATAGCATATAAACATTACCTATATAACTCTCTTGCTATTCTTCGAGCCCACAGCTCCCATATTGAATTTTGCAAGAATGCAAGCATCCAGCAGGTGTGCAATTTTCAGCGGCGCAGTTAGGTTTCCGGCAATGGGGGCAGGGGCGTATCAAGACAGTTGCGAGTGAAAAAGTCTACAGACAAAAAGAACGTCGTGTCAAGAAGTTCGTTCCTGACGGCCATGGATATTTTTACATCCCCTAACACCCCCCAATTTGAGACCGACGCCCTCAATTTCAGCTAGAGGATGACCTTTTTGTCTGGCAGACTTTTTGGCAGGGACCTCCAGAATTTACCGATATATCTCCCCAAATTGATAATCTCAGAAATAACCCTGCTGACGGCACATTCACGTCCATGTATTTAAGTCTAGGTTCTGTTCCAATCATCCTATCTCTCCACTCCTCCTCTTCTGAAAAATTTCTCGACGGTTTTGCGCAAGTTCCACGACTAAT
Organism: Metaphire vulgaris; assembly: GCA_018105865.1. Taxonomy (NCBI): domain Eukaryota; kingdom Metazoa; phylum Annelida; class Clitellata; order Crassiclitellata; family Megascolecidae; genus Metaphire; species Metaphire vulgaris. The sequence continues at coordinate 13,902,700 of CM030839.1, read as the reverse complement.
CCCCGCCAGAACAAGGGGCCCGTCCCCGTGCCCCGTGTTTGCGTCAATGGTCATTTTACGAAAGATTAGGATGAAGAGGAATCACGAGGCGACATTCTGATAACCAACGCTACCATAACAGGGCAACAATCACAAAAAGGAATGAATGAGCTTTAATAATAATAATAATAATAATAATAATAATAATAATAATAATAATAATAATAATAATAATAATAATAATAATAATAATAGATGATGATGATGATGATGATGATGATGATGATAATAATAATAATAATAATAATAATAATAATAATGATGATGATGATGATGATGATGATGATGATGATGATGATGATGATGATGATGATAATAATAATAATAATAATAATAATAATAATAATAATAATAATAATAATAATAATAATGACAAGGTTTACAGTGGTTCAGTAGGGTCTGTCCTGTAAGAGAACCACTGTTGTATGAATGTTGAACGAAGGTTTGATGGTAATACAAGAAGCTCAAGAAAGATCGCAAGATGTGACTGAAAGGATGAATAGAGAAACAGGGATATTTTTTGCACCCCCTTAACACCCCCCGCCCAATTTGAGGTCGACACCCCCTCCAAAAAAGGTAATGTGACAATGGTATGCATACAAAATGCATACTAATTAGTCTTGACCACCCCCCCAAATGGATAAGTACACCCCGCACTTATATTCTCCGATACTCCGATGACTTTTTTTCTTTTTTTGCTTGTCAGCCTTTTTCCGAGACTTGAGAACGTTTTGTTTATACGTTTTTTATTTGCTTGTCAGCCGGCCTTTTCGGCAGATACTTCCAAATTCCGACACCCCCAGATTTTCCCGACACCCCCCCCCCAAATTCACAATCCTAGAAATAACCCTGTTGAGAAACCATCAAAGACCTGCGCTACACAAATTACTTACAGAATGCAGTGGCGTAGCGATGCTCAAGTCCCGTTAGCACTTTCATTTTACGGGAGGCTCCCCTATTTCAGCCCCAGCCCCAGTCTCCCGCCTCCCGGACGGATGCCACGCGGGAGACCAAATCTCCCCATTTTTGGCTAGGTCGATAGACTTCATTGAGACACAGTTTAATATCGAAACAATACTACATTTTCTGACGTGATAAAACGTCAAATTAAAGTCATTAGTACAGTTCAGTACAATGTCAAACAAGATAATAGAGACTCTGAGGCAGACAGCAATGCCCCTCTGCTTCTTACTTACTTTAACGGCAGGAATAGGAACTTAGGACTCGTTGGGAGGTCTATGATAATAATATTATTAGCCTACAACTTGTTTGTAATATTGATTCACTACATACAGATGATGCAGTGCGTTGAACAGTGTTGTACACTGCTTTTTCCTAGTCTATGCTCTATAGCAATGACGCAGCCTAGGGGGGGGAAGTTTGGGGGTTAAACTCCCGTGGCTGTCACTAAAAGATTTTTTCATTGTTTCGCGCATTTTTATTATGGGTTTGTAGATCAACCCCACCCCGCGGGGTTGCCGGAGTAAAACATTTCTTAAAAACGGTAAATTCAAGAAATTGAAGAAATAATGTAGTTAATTAAAGCGTTGACCTTTTTGAAACACTAACGAAGAAAAATAAGGTGTCAGTATGAGCGGACGAACAATTTTTGCTTGTCAAGATTTTTTCAGTTTTTCACAGTTGACCATGACCAAAACCAAAAACCCCCTTCCGTAAATCCTGGCTACACCATTGCTCTATAGTACTGTAAAATAATGCATAGGGCGTAGCGATGCTCAATAATTCAAATGAACTGAACCGTGGAGTGGGCGCATTGATCGCGGTAACAATCTCCCGTATTTTGACTTTGGAAATCTGGCAACCTTAGTTAGCACCCCTGTTGGTTTTCACGCAGGCAGTACCGGTAGTGCCTTCTAAGCCAGGGTTTCACAAACATTTTGGAAATGCGACCCACTTCAGCGGTTTTGTAACGTGCGGCGACCCTGATAATAGCATGTAATATCAAAAAAGTATTACGCTATCTGGCGAACGTTGGTTTAGAGGAACTTGAGGAATCATCTGAGTTTTTAATAAATGGCAAAACAAAAGCTCTGATTCAATTCGAATAAGAAATAGGCCCTATGGCAAATATATTAGGCAGAATTATTGATATTTTTCTCAAATAAGACAGCAGTAGATTAGGCTAATAGGTATTGGAATTTTTTGAAAATTATCTTTTTTAAATTTTGCCAGTAACATACCTTTGTTACGTGTCTTAAAAATCCTATGAACATGGCAAAATGGCTTAATTGCTAGGTAACTGGTGGCATGGGCAGAGATCCGCTATCGTTAGTGAAGTTTCAGCAAAATGTCGGAATACATTTCCTTGCGTTATTGCGAAATAAGATTAACTTTTTAAAGTAGTAAAGGGCTAAAGGCCAGGGTTTCCCGATCTTTATGGAAATGTGCGACTCACGTCTAACACGTAAGCAGCTTTGTAACATGCCGTGACCTTGCAAACGTATTGTCGACTGGTCTAAAATCAGTGTTTTTCTAGGGGAAAAGTTTGGGAACTCATGCATCCTTTTTTACTCATCCACAAAAACAGGCGTGGTAACGCTGCAGGCCCTACATGTACGTTCCGAAAAGCATTGTTACATATTCATAATTATAAATGTATACAATCTGGCAAAAAGAGGTGTGGGAACGCCGTTCCCGTGCGTTCCCACTGATAAAAGCCCTGCCTAAAATTGAATAAAAGTTTTATGGGAGGGGGGGTCACAAGTTTTAGATGTAATTAGGGGGTAACTGAAAGTTGACAGTTGTTGACAAGGGGGAGAGGGTCAAAAATTGGCCAAAAATTGTTGACATAATTAATGGACAGCCCCAAACAACTCAAATTTGCAGTGACCTCCTAATGAAATTATGTCAAAAACTTTGAACCTCCACCGCTGCAAATTAATAATAATGACGATTATGATGGTGGTGATTATGGCGATGCTGCTGCTGATGATGATGATATGATGGGGTCGTGGTGATAGGCCTACTAAATACCGGATACGTGTCACTTTGAAATCTGCTAGTAATCCACTCTGACGTTCGCGATAGACGAGCATTTAGCCATTTACCGTTTTTCAAAAGTCTTTGGCAGCAACGATTAATAAACGCGACGCCATTACCGAGTATATGTTGTCAAATTTCTCTATTAATTTTGCATAAAATAATTTCTATTTTATTTAATCGCTTGATTTTTTCAGCGATCCGTCGACGACCAACGTAAAGATTAAACGTTTCACGCTTATTTTATTCGAAATAAACGGACATATGTGGCGATGAACAAAGGAAGGAGCGCCCCTCGTTTTTTTTACCCTGTTCCTGTCGGTCGTCGATTGAATCGTTGAAATCGCAATAAGCTGCAGTGACTTTCGATCGGCGTATTTATTCTGATGTATTTTGTAGATTTATTTTATTTTAAGGCGCTTATTTGGCGTCGTAATCGAATGAGTTTTATTGCGCTAGGGTGCCTAGGATCGTGGTGAACGGTAGAGGGCAGCAGCAACATGGCGACGGACAGCGAAATGGAGGTCGACCTGAGCCTAATGTACGGAGACGTCGAAGATTTCGGACAGGTCAGGCGTCGAAATTTAACTGCGCTTAGTCTTAGACGATGATGATCATGATTATGACTTAAGCGTCTAGTTACATAATTGCATACATACATTCTCAAGCATTCAATTGAAATTGGTTATTTTTTTGTCATGGAAATTTGTATTGCACTATTGTCACATAAAGGAGAAAGAAAGAAAAGTCTTTTATCACAATTCCAAACAGAAATATTCTACCCCTAGCGAGGAGGAAGGGTTGGGTGGCCACAAATCAAAATTTATTACCACTACTGATAGGGTCACCTCCACCTGTCACAGATTTGCTGATCTCCATGTACTAGACCAGCAGTTTGCCAAATGTTGCTTTCTCTAGACTTGCATTTTACCTTCACAGCTTACTGCCATGCTACCAATTTATTCATGCCAAAGCGATAAATGACTTTGTTGGCAGTGGTACCGCAATTCAGTCCCGAGACGGTCACCCATCCAAGTACAAGCTGTACTCAATGTTGCTTAACTTCGCTGTTCTGACAGGAACCGGTTGCACAAGGCCAAATAGGCCGAAGTCACAGATTAGGCCCTCTGCAAATCAAGCATTGGATAATTTCAGATTGCTTTATGAAACCCATGAAGCTGATTGCAACATGATGTGAAGCAACACTTGGCTCTGTTTTTGTAAATTATAGAATATTTTACAAGTTTGAAAATGCAAATTGGTTGTGCATACACTGTGCAAGTATCGAATGTCGATCTTACCATTTTATTTTTTGTTTTGTTTTTGTTTTTTATTTTGAGGCTTATCAATTTAGTTATGGTATTTTAAATTTCTCATTTGCACTTTATATCATAGCTCTGTAATAAATAAGAAGATTGAATACTTCTATTCGCCAGTGGCATTGCTGGTTTTTTCTTTTATTGCTGAATGTTTTGATTCAGGATTCTGAATTTACTGATAACGATCTCTTTGATGATATGATTGCGTCAAGATCAAATGATGCTTCTGGTGATGTAAGTAGCCTTAATTTAACATATTTGTAGTAAGCCAGATTTACAGATTGATATTATTTGAATTTATTATTGGAAAATTTTGGATGCTTATTTGAATAGATTGTTGGATAGCCTTATGGAATTAAAACTTCAAAATGGTGTCTTACCATTTTCAGGCAAAGCATGCCACGCACACTGTTCGATCCAGTTCGTATTCCGGATCTCATTCAGGGAAAAGAGTAGCACTTTATGTTGCCAATCTGACTTGGGTAGGTAGCATGGAACAGATTCTTACTCTTTTAAAATTTTAATTTGTCTTGACATGGCAACTGCCAAACCTTTAACATTTTATCAATAATTTCAAAGCAAAGGTTGTGTGTATGTGCATGTAAAATAACGGAGCATTTCGAGAATTTGGACTGTCTGATGTTTCTGGCATATCATAGATCATCATAGTTATGGTATATGTTTTGTTGAAGTTTAGCATTCTGCTTTATAAATTGTTTTGACGTGGAATTGCAGAACTTATATGCAATAACCAAGTCCTTTTTTTTTAAAGGACAAGGGTCTACTGGTCACGTCAGATATAATGTGATTATATATCTGTGTATCGTACAAACTGTAATTATCTGGCCTTAAAAGCTGTTCAGATTGTTATAGCTAATTTTAATACTGATGAAAATTTGTGAAGATTCTGACTGTACTGTGGGTTTTGGCATTTTCAAGGATCCTCATAAGCAATTTAGATATATTTATCAAGTTGAGTCAACTGGAATTAGATCAAAATGGACACAGATGTTAACTTGTGATCTGAGTATTTTTGATTACTAGGGCTCAATATTTAGAAATCTGAAGGTTTTTTAATGATTATACTAACTGCTTGATGAGACAATGTTTGGATTTTATTATTCGATTCGACATAACTTTTAAGTAGAACTAATAGATGGATGGTTCGTATTGTATTGGTCTTTAATGATAAAGTAGCTACTTTCTATTTGTACCTTGTAGTGGACTACTGATCAAGATTTAGCAGATGCTATTGCTGGTGTTGGAGTTACAGATGTTTTGGAGATAAAGTTTAATGAGAACAGGGCCAATGGACAGTCCAAAGGGTTTGTGTCGTTGCTTTCAATCCTGTAAACTGCTTCCACACCATTCTTCAATATCGTTGCACCATTACTTGTGTGGTCTACCTTTCTTATTGGCCCCTTCATTATTCCAAACTTTTAGTGCGTTGGTCTTTCTGTCCTCTTAAATCCTACATATATGTCCAAATTGAGGATTTAATAGTATGAACTTCATGACTTGCAAACAGGAGTGGCTGTGTGTTTGTAGGTTTGCAACTGTGGTCGTTGGCTCCGACAATAGTTGTCGTATGATGTTGGATAAGCTTTCCAAAAGAGAAATTCACGGTCAAACGCTAGTTGTAACACATGCTACAAGGCAGGCTCTTAAGCAGTTCGATACACAGCCAAGGAAGGACAATCTGCCAAATGGTAAATACACAATATATTCCACCGATTTTGTCCTGAATAATTTTACGGATAGATACAGAAATGCTGCATTACATTATTGATATGTTATATTGCTTGTTCGTCTTTTTGCAATGCTGCCTTTGTAGACATTATTGAATGCAGTGTCTTGTTGAGAACAGATTGTTTTATTCATTGCTTTCAGAAGAATGGCTGTATTGTAAACTGCAATTATTGTTCACATGGAATTGTTTGTAGCATCTTGTTTTAGTCTGCTTTTATAATTCAGTGTGAAATTGAAGCTTTATAACATGCTTGCTATAGGTCCTCGTGGTAATATTCCACCTCGTGGACCTCCAGGGATGCCTCCGCAGCATCATGGTCCTCCCCCATCGCAGTATGGTGGTCCTGGTGGATTTCCTGGTGGTGGCCCTCGGCTGGGCCCTCCTCCGGCAGTAGGTGCTCCTAGTGGACCACCACCTCCTGGTGTTCCCATTTCTGGTATAACCATTCTACAAGCACCAAGACCCTATCCAAGTAGGAAACCATATTTATGTTACTTTCGTTATTTACTTTCTCTATATTCTGGTGTTTTTGTTTTCTTACTGTTATTAATCCGGATCTGTATTGTCAACATCCACCATCCAATATTCAGCTCATTGTCTTCTGTATATATCTTTTGAGGTTTGTGATAATATCCGTTGAGAATTTGGTTGAAATTTGTGCATTTGATTGCCTTTTTCTTGTAGATTCTTTAAGAATTGACTGCATTATCTTTTACTTAACACTGTTGCATTAGGTCAACCATTGCCACCTCCCCCTACAGGGCCTATTGCACTGGTCCAAACTCAGCCAGGTCAACCTCCAATTGCCATGGCTATGGCTCCTCCACGAATGGCTTTGGGACCTCCACCACCCGGAATCGTAAGTACGGCAGAGCTCAAAAGTTGTTAAAAGTTGTAAAGGAAGTTATGATATAAGGCCGTATAATTGATAAAATCTGTTATACTTGAGAAATCACTGGATTGCATTGGAGTTTGTGCATGCCTGTGTGTGTGTGTGCATGTTCACGCGCATCCATGAAAGTCAAGCATAAATTGCAGACATTTTTCATCACTTGAATTGTGTGCTTTTATTTTATGTTTTTATTTTAAGCCCCCAAGGGGTCCTACTGTAGTTGGAATCAGAGGACCACCACCTGGAACTGTTGATCCAAGAGGTGCACCACCTGCCAGAGCTGAGTGGCCTCGACCACCAGGTGAGAGAAACTTTAATTATGTTAAATTAATTTCTTCCTATGCCTAATTATTTTGGCTTGTTTTGCTTATAATCTTTTTTTAAATTCTGTTTTGGAATTGCTTGAATGCAGCAATTTCCGACGAAGCAGTAAGAAAAGCTGTTCTGCGTGCTGACCAGAGTTGATGAATGTTAACTGACCAATAATTATTAGAAAATTGTTACAATGTTATTGTGTGAAGAGGAGAAGTGGAGTGAGTAAGTAAAAGAGAGGTGAAGACTTCCTCATTGGCCTTTGGGTCATAGCTGTATTTGCACCTTTCAACAAATGCATTGGGATGCCATTGTAACTTGATTATGAAAGTTATTGAAACATAGAATGTGTTGTCATACTTGCTCCAAAATGATTATGTTTGTGCCTTGTTTAAATTCCTGTCTTCTTGATCACTATGAGTAAAGCAATAACTGGGCATTAAATTTGATATCAGGAGTAAGTATTTTTTATTTTAGTTTTTATGTGAGTTTTTGCAGTCCACATGGATAATATGACTTGCACTTGTTAAGAAAAGAGCTGGTGATGGTTGAGAATTTTTTAAATATTTTTATATTTTTGTCACTGGCTTTTTCTTGACACATCATGGATTATACTATATTATTATAGAGCAGTATCAGCAACCTCCACCTGCGGTTGGTGGTTTTCAACTGCATCGCCCTCCTCCAGCTGGCATACTGTTGACTCAGCATCCTCCTCCTGTTGGTGAGTACTTGGTCAATTACCCCGTTCATCGTACGTAATAATGCATTGTAGGATACTACTTGAACGAAACTAGCGTCTGTTGATGTTTAACGATTTCTGTGACATGTTTGTTTCTGGTGTTGTTTTAGCTCCCGGGGCACCAGTAACCATTCCTCCTCCTCATCTTCATGCCATGCCTCCTCATAGTGGTCCACCACCATCCCATCCAGGCGCACCTGTTCCGCATGTTAACCCAGCTTTTTTCCCCTCAGCATCTTCTGCTCCTTCAAATGCGGCTGGAGTGGTAAGCACATTTTTCTTCATATTTGGATTTTGATGACCAGTGGACTTGTTATACCGTATTATCTCTCGTATAAGATGCACTTTTTTCCCTCAAAATATTTGTGCAAAGTGTGGGTGTGTATTATACATAGGAATCAATTTTATGTACATACAATTTTATGTACATAAAATTACATAATTTGAAATTTACCATATATTCATGCATATAACATGCGAGTTATAGAGGTTTTTACCTATGCAGTCAACATTGGAGTGAAACTTTGTAGGCCTATATACTTCATTTTCCAAACAGAATTTGAAAGAAAATTGTGACTGTCTAGTTAATACACTATCTAGAGATTTTGACAAAGATAGTTAAATAATTGACGTAGGACAACTGCCGGTGGAGAAAACTTTGTCTACGCTTCAAATTCTAAGCAGGTTGCTCAATAGAGGTTCCCAGATGAAATTTTGGGTGCATATTATACATAGGTAATATTAAATTTTTTACATTATGGTAACTCTAGAAACAAAGGTGTGTAATAATAATAATAATTATACACCGGTGCTTATTATACCCGAGTTAATATGGTAAGTGTGAAGGCATCATTGACATGGGTGCTATAGGTACAGACTATACAACAGATTATACAAATACATGGGTGTGGAGCACGTATGCAGTTTGTGTGTGATTTGCAAGTTGTAATGATAGGTCATGCATTTTTAAGAATTGCTGTCTAAATCATTTTTTTAGATATTGACTTAGCCTAATAGAATTTGAGCTCAGCCATTAAATCTTCTGCTATGACAATTGCTTTTATGAAATTTAAAAGTAGTTTTGTTGAATTGGTGAAAAAATTCCAGCTATTGACCATCAACCGAGTAGCAATGACATCTGGAAGAACATCCAACTGTAGAAAATGTAAGATTGAGAACATGGTTGTGGATCTGGGTATTATTATTATTATTATTATTATTATTATTATTATTATTATTATTACTACTACTATTATTGCTATTGCTATTGCTATTATTATTGCAAGGGTGCTAGACCATGCCTAAGGTTGGATTCAAAACTGATGCCCACTGGTTGCTTGGCAAGAATAAATGGAGACTGGGTATCACAAAAGCAGTCTGTGCTTATGTTTTGCAGCAGCAGCATCAGCCTGCATTGCAGGCATCTCATCACACTGATGCATACGGACGGACAGTTGTTTCCTATACCCCTGGAGATGCGTATGGGCAGCACAGAGCCCCATCCTCTACAGAAAGGCAAAATGTTTTGGTTAACTTCTCTTTATGATGAACATTAAGCTTGGACTGCTGGGAGGCAGAAATAACAGAATGTGAAAACACATTATTGGAAGAGTCGCCTATAATCGTGTTTTAAAGATGCTCCCTGTATTTTTCTTTTGAACTACGTTTCATTTATGCAAAGTTGTATCGATAAGCATCAGTTTTATGGAAATTGTTTGGTGTTAGCTGACTTTTAGGACTTTAATTGTTTTGATTTTCTTCTTATTCCTAGTCATGTGTGTCTAATTCATGGGCGTATTTTAAAAATCGGCAAATGTGGATCTTTATACCGTTATCATTTCACTTTCTGAGGCAGTGATTATAAATTACCTGCATTTTAAATATGGGTTGATGTGCCTAATCAGTGTTTCATAAGTTATGAGGCATGCTGTAATTGTTAAAATTTTGATTGCATCACTGAACTTAGGTCTTCGGCTCAGTATTCTGCCTCTGACAGCTATGGACGTAGAGCATCGCCTGAAAGGTTTTTAGTTTGAAATTTTGTGATATTTTCAGAAACTTTGTTATTTAAATAGTAGGACAGTTGGGCAGCTGTTTTTTGTTTACTATTGATGCAGTAGTTGATCAAATAATGTTGGGCGCTAGTCATTTTGTGCATATAATAATGAGTTTTTGTGTGAGCATGGAACTTGAATGCGTTTGTATAGTTTCAATGGCCACAACTAGTTTTAACATTCATGAATGTTAGATATGGGCTTTTTTATGTAAATGTTCATTCGTTGTGTTAACTTGTGACTTGTCAGAGGATCGTCTAATTATTCTGGAGATTCGTACCGTGATCGTCGTGGACCTTCTCCCAGAAATGATAGGTGATGCTATGTGTATTTATGATTATGTGTGTGTGTGTTTGTGTGTGTGTGTGTGTGTGTGTGTGTGTGTGTGTGTGTGTGTGTTCAATCAATCAGTCAATGATGAAACTTCTTTAGTGCCATTATAATGATGCATTTAGTTTTAGATTGCTGCTTCAGAGTGAGAATAATAGTGAAAAATCTTGTCTGTTGTAGTTCCTAGTTAAACTCCATAGGCTAGTCCATAAATGCCTGGTACCAGCTAACTAGGAAATGCAGTAGAAAGGAGATGTGTTGATGAAGTAAAGCCGAACTTAAACGAACAATGCTACAGCTAAGAGTCCCTAAAGAAATATTTTTCATTGATATAATTATAACTGAGAAACACTGTACTTTGTATCTTATTATTAATAATATTGTGGTCTACTCTAGACATGAGTCATCATCTCAGTTGAATGAATTGGAGTTTGATGAGATACTTCAGCGCAACAAGACTGTGTCCAGCACAGCCATATCTCGTGCTGTTCAGGATGCAAGCGCTGGTTGGTTGTTTCTTTGTGCTTATAGTTATGTTGCGATTTAAGAATGTTTATAATATTTTCATTATATTTGTAACATTTAACGGTATTGATTGTATTTGAGGAGTTTCATGATTATGCTTATTAAGTGAGCTGTGTCATGGAATTTTATTATTTTATATATTTTATGTAGTGATAATTATACTAGCAGTGTATGCTTACAGAATAGCTTTGATTACTGGGGCATGCTGCAGTAGTGGTAGGAATCTTGCTGTGCAATCAGAAGTTGTGGGTTCGAATTGATCCTAATTGTCTGTATGGCAGGCAACGAGAAAGTGCCTCCCACATCTTGTCCCTGGGTGGCAAAAGCCAATTGGACCTGCTTTAGGGAAGAAAACTTAGAGTAGTCATCATCGTCATCATCATCATCCACGTTACGTGCAGAATAGGGTGCTAGTGTTAATGTAATCACAATGGAGGGTAATATTGCTTGATGTGGATGTTGCAGGAGAGTTTGCAAGTGCAATTGAGACATTGGTGACTGCCATTTCATTGATTAAGCAGAGCAAGATTGCAAGCGATGATAGATGCAAGATTCTGATTAGTTCTTTACAGGACACTCTTCATGGAATTGAATCAAAATCTTATGGTTCCAAGTATGTGTTAAGTGTTTTGCATTTGATTTGCAAGTGATGTTTTTAATGCATATGTCTCATTATGATGGTTTTATTTATTGGTTCTTGAAACCTTTTAAAATAGTTGTTGATGAGACTATTCAAAGTTAAGAGGAGACACTTGTTAGTAGCAATAATAAACATGCTGCATTAATGATGAGTGATTTCATCATTCTCAGATAAATTAATTTGTCTACAGGCATCAAACTGCTTTGAAACATTTTGGCTATAACTTTCACTGAGTTCTGTTTTCAATTATTGTTGCGTAATCAAATTGTAATTTCTTTGGACCATTAATTGCAAGGAAGTCTGATTGGAGAGTGTGATTTTATGTCTTTTGTAGGATGATCGGTCGTGATCGAAGGTCAAGATCTAGGGATCGGGAGCGGGAAAAGCAGAGCCGTCATCGTTCCCGCAGCCGTGAGCGCGAGCGCGATTACCGTGACCGGAGCAGAGAGAAGGAGCGCCACTACGAGTCGGAGCGTCACCGGGAAAAGTCGGAGCGAAGCGAACGTGAAAGAAGCGAGAGAGAACGGAGTGACCGAGAGCGCGGCGAACGCGACCGGGAGCGCAGTGAGCGCGATTACAGGGAGAGCAGAAATAGTCGGCACTGACCAGCGGCTGATTTGTCGAACCACAGATGTCCACGATATGTAGGTACTCTGTTGCAATAATCAGTGAGTGACCTATTATGAGTTCTATTTGACTTTTTACCGATTACTTGTTTTATTTATTTCGCTTGTTCAGTTGCTTGGCAGTCCCGAATGCTCTATTAACCCCATGAACCCAATATCTCGGGGGATACATGATGTCCAGAAAACGGGAGAGCTTGGCATTTTACAAGTTGGTTGAGGTATTTCGTGAACTGATGTTTGTGACACACAGGTGTATCGTACATAGTCTGTTAGTTTCCTTTTAATCAAAAATTTCAGAAGCGATTTCATCTGCAGTTTTGCTGTGCTTCACAGGTGTCAACCTGAACCCAGGCAATGCTTACCTTTGCGCAGTCTTGTCAATACAATTGTCTGTTGGGCCGTCCATATATCTTAATTATTATTTATGGCAGTTGGAACGTAGTAGTTATTTCGTTATATTAGTGAAGATCAATAATACCCAAGTTTGTTACATCCAATGCTTTTAAAGTTTATTTACAAAGACTCTAGCCTGAAACCTGTCAGTCTTGTCTGTAGTAGCCAAGTTTTTGTTATTGCCAAGCACGTTATAAAGTGATTATACTATATGGTAAAGCCAAAATTTTGGACATCCTTTTTTTGGGTATAGACACCGAAGCCATTCAAATTATCAGCTTCTTGGGTTCATCGGATTAAGTTGTTAAGACCCTGTGTATGCTTTCAGCAATGCTTGCACATATGTTTTATCTACATTGTATTGTGTCATAGATAACTTTGTGAGCTTCGGATTTTGTATGTTTCAGTAGATGTGATCATCTTTTAAAAAGGCAGCAACTGAATTCTGTCCTTGTATTTGAGCACTGATTGAACATAGAACCTTTATTGCATAATATTTTACTTAGTTTGATAAGGTGCTATATCGATGCAATGCGGTGCTTTATATACGATTTTGATTTATGCAATGTATGCTTGTTTTGTCTTTTTGTTCAATAAGTACAGAACAAGTATGCATTTTCTCATAAATTGTTCCATGATGATGTTGCGATCAACTTTAGTTTTTTGTCTATACATATACATATATAATGCATGGTTTAAGATGTTTATGACCCTGTTTGCATATATACACTGTGGCCTAATAAAAAAGTATGCCATTGTATATTTGTTCATAACTTTGGCAAATGTCAACCTATTTTCTAAATGTTTTCACTGTTTGACTCAGAAATAAATGGAGGACAATATTTGTCTGTCTGTTTGTCTGTCTGTCTGTGTGTCTCTCTCTCTCTCCCTCTCTCTCTCTCTCTCTCTCTCTCTCTCTCTCTCTCTCTCACACACACACACACACATACACTCTGTATGTATATATTATTTGCAATGCGCTTAGAGTTTAAAGTGTAGCACCCCTACCTAGTAAAATGGTTTACACATTTTGAAAATCAGTTTACATTTGCCAATGTTATGGACAAATATACAATGGCAAGTGGCATGTTTTAAGTACATCACAGTGTAGATAAAATAGATAATTTTTGCAGCATGGAAAAATTCTCTTGTTTTCTATTGTTTGTTCATTTTCGTTACATTGTTCTGATGACGTCATCGGCTCTTGTTTGTTGAACCCACTCTTATGTGTTTGTTTTCTCTGTTGGTTTGTATAAACTTTTTCTTTTGTCTATTTAACTTGTTCTCTGCATCATGGTTGGTGGTTTTTTACTACCAGAATGCACAAGGCTACACACACACACACACACACACACACACACACACAGTCTTGTATTTGTATAGTACTATGTACTGTTTATGATGTGATGCAAGTCTCTCTGATGAGCAGTGTTTTTTGTGCCTGCTCTGTACTACGTACTACTAGTGTTTCAATCTTCATTATTTTATTGTTGCTCAAGCTTTCTAACTCATTCCAGTCTCTGTCTGGATTTTGTATATAGTCTAGTGATGGTGCTATTGAATGTATATAAACAGTTGACTACTGCTACTGGAAATTTATTTACAGTATTAGAAGATATTTATTTTTGCATGATATTCTTTGGATTTAATATTTATATGGTAAGTAGGTTTTCATTGCCCATAAGTGAAGTTTGACAACTTTATTTTGATTATGCTGTGTTCTCCTATATTTAACAAGCTACCGGGTATGTTGCTGTTCTGTAGCTGAACTACTGCTAATTTTATGGGCTATGTTGGCACCAGTCAGCTATAGGCAGTTTTTGCTTCTTAAGCAATGCGGCTTTATGAGGTTTAACCGTGATTTGATTAGTTGTAGCTTGTATCCAAAACAGATATATCATACTGCATTTCAAATGAATATAATCAAGAGCATCTGAATTCTTGATTTGAGAGCCATAGCATTTTCCATGAATTTACAGCACACTGTGAAATATTGAAACCTGGCATTGTCCATGAATTTTACAGGATTTGAAGGACTTCTGTTGGCTTATCACATGTCTTTTAATGGTCTAGGACAGTTGATCAGATATTCTTTGTGGAACCTTTCTTTGACAGTTTCACTTATGGCTTTGATTTCTTCTGCTTCCTTGTTCCAAGCATACCACAGTCATACCATATCATTTATATAATTAATAGAATAAAAATTTATTGGCAAATACAATTTCATCTTTTCTGCCTCCAAGATTCATTAATTTCTGTGATATTGATTTTAGTAAAAATGTCCATGTGGATTGAGATTTCTTTCGATTGTCCTATGAGCAGCGTATGTGTGGCTCTTACATTGTATGAGTTTGTGTAATAAAGGGCCTATTGATATGCATTATTAATATGTTGATTGTTTTAACTGCTTGCTTTTAATTATAATTTTAATTATTGTACAAAATGTAATCAAACTAATAAGTTAAATTTCAGTTTTTGCGGTAAGATTCAGGGTACATAATCATTCTGAATGTAGAGCCATCATTTTTGCACTCACCTGTCATTATTAATATTCAGTTATGTGAAATATTGACTAAGTTGTATCAGTGATAAGAATTATGTTTTTGTGAAGTCCAATACAGAGTTGTCTTTGCAGCAATATTGTTTTTGTTCACATATAAATTTTTTCCTACTCTCAATAGACACAGTGTTTTCCTGTCGAGAATTCTTTTTTGTGAACACATTATTACCATTTGACTACCGGGTACTCAGGCTTTGTTTAAACAGAATAAGTTATATATTCATTTCATATATTTTGCATCCAGATGCAAACATTTGCCCAGTGTAAGCATTTTTATATGCACAAATTAACCTAAACATTTGTAGTTTGTATCAATATATAATTGTTGCTGAGGCATTATGGAAAGCTGTTTAAAGAAGGTCCTGTGTTAACTGCAAACTGACTTAGTCTGGTTTTTTCTTATGGTTTGTTGTTTTTATTGAAGTGTCTATAAATTAGAGGCAGTTTGATATGTGTGCTAACTGTATCAAATCTTTAAGAGTCATGTGTAAAAGTAACATTAAATTAACTTGCAATAAAATGCAGTGACTTATTCTGTGAAATTTTCTGAAGTGAAGCACAAAGAGTTGTTAGCACCCATTTCAGGCTCCTCTCTAAGCACCGTCAAACTGTGATTTCAAGGTTTTTGTTGATCTCTGTGTATTAATTTATTCTAACATTAGACAAATGCTGTTTGTTATTATTCTAGGTTAAGAACGTGGACCTGGCAAAGACATAGTTATTCGCCGGCCTCAGTGACGCATCTCATTTTAACTTAACTGTAGAAGTTAAATGGAATTTTATTTACATTAATCAAGTAAGTTGTCAAACTGAAGATAGTTAGATAGGTATCTGTCTATAAAATGTTGATAGAAAGCAGGTGTTAGGGCATCAGCTAAAGGTGAATGCAATGACGTCTGTCTCCAGAGACTTCGCGGAACAACTTGGAAACTTCGTCTCACTGATGATTGCCAATCGGCGTACAAGAACTACTGCGTTATGAACCTGAATAAAACAAAGTTTTTGCTTGATGACATTTAAATAATGACCAATCATAAAGTGTTGTGTTCATTTAATTTTAATGGCAAGATGGAAAATCTGTGTTTTCTTTTGTTCCTTGTGTTGTTGTTGTCACTGTCTGTCTGGTGAGCTTGTTTGGAACAAATGAGTGCATTGCTTGAATGTTAATTTGAATTGGTGGTGAATGTGGTAAAGCAACATTAACTAGTCATCTTTTATAATCATAGATGTTAAAATGAAAGAAAACTGTAAGAAGGATGTGTGTACCTTTATTGCCAGCCAGGGCACTTTGTTATAGTTACTGTCTGAATACTGCTACTTTTTCTGGGGAAAAACATTCCTTCATTATCCAATTGTTGGCGGCATTCTTATTTTGATATCAATTATGCCTTGAATCGAGGTCATTTATGCACCTGACATTAACTGTGATACAACCATGCTATCCATTGTCATATTTTTATTGCATTAATTCTGGATACTTTTATAGTCGGTTTTGTTTTTCTGTTCAAATTTAGTTATGTCATTTAGTTTGCTTAGTTTTTCTATTTAACAATTCTGTGCTGCCTGTTGTGTCTGCTTTTTGATTGCTCAAGTATCTCTAAGTGTTCTTTGAATATATTTGCACCAGATATTTCTTCTAGGGAATTTAGGATGTAGGCTTTTTAACTAATTGTGCAGAAAATGGCATGGCTTCACAATGATCTGTAGTATTGTAGTCATAAGAACCTGTCGACTAAACTAAAGAATTATCTTGTGTTAAGTGCCTTATGAACCGGCATGCATCATCATCATCATCATCAAAAACTATAGCACCACAAATGAGTAAATGTATGTTTTAGTGTAGTGCTGTAAAGATGTTTTTCTGTCTGTATCCAGACAATGCATCTGTAAGTACCATATGTAAAATGAGCATTGGGCTCTAAAAGGCTGTTCTCTGAGGAGGATTCCTATGGGGATACCAAGTTTGAAATATTTTTAAAATAAAAATATATGATTTGTCTCTATAACTTGGAAAAACTGTAGATATTTAAAATTGCTATTTCACATTTCAAATTTGTTTGCTGACTCCTGAGAGGCTGTCCATTAATTACGTCAACAATTTAGGGAGAGGGGGGTTGAAAAAGTTTGACAGTTGTTGACAGGGGGGTCAAGAGAAGTTGACGTCAACAATTTCACTTTTTAAAAATAATCAAAAATAGGAAATTTCGTGGAATACTACTTATTACTACTTATTACAATGGAAAAAAGCATGGCAAAAATGGTCATCACCACAAAAAATAATAACCTTGTTATTGGGACCTGTCATTGATCTTGGGGGTCAAAAGTTTTTGATGTAATTATGGGGGGGGGTAAGTGAAAGTTGACAGTTGTTGACAAAGGGGAGGGATCAAAAATTGACATAATTAATGGACAGCCCCTGAACGGAATAAATTGCCTCAAATACTGTATGTCGAACCCCAGGATTCTGAAATGCCATTGAATATTGTTAACATGGTGTGGAACATCTATTTTCTTTAAAGATTTTGTCTAGTCAGTATTTTAGGCATTAAACTTAAATAATGGATAGACCAATGTTTTAAAGTGGCTTTTATTTTCCCAAAGTCAGATAACAAGATTTCATAAGTTGTCCTTGCCTCATTCAATTTTACAGAAATACACTGTAGTAACTGTGTGAAGATTACCTAATGCATTCTAGCATCGGTGAGAACAAGCATCTTGCAAAAATTGTGACCCATTGTATCGATAAGCTTTTGTAAAGAGAATGGCATTGTAATACCAACTTAACTGTCGAGTATTGGTAATTTCATCACGATGAAATCGATAAATGCATAATACGTACAGTATGTATATTTGTTATCTCAAGTATTTTAAGATAGATTCAACATTTTTGAGTGCAATAATATTTTAGAAGCAGTGGTCATACATGCAGATCAATGCATTACATTACATATACAGTGTGAGTGATGTAGCTTATGTAGGCTAATTATAATCAACCGAATAGCTATTTACACTTGCTGACTAGAGCAAAATTCTGTTTATACATGTTTTAATATTGCCTGATGTTGCGATTTAGATTTTACAGTATATGTGATATTTTACGGAATCGCTTGCATACAGAAGATCGTGGTTAGTTTTCAGATATTCAAATATTGTCTCTTGTATACGTGTTTTCATCTGTAGGCGTCCTAGTTTAACGCGTTTTTAGTGAATCCAGACATTCGCAATTCATACATATTAATAAATATAACTTTTATATATTTAGTATTTATGCCTTCATGTGACACTTCGTTTTCACTAAAGGTGTCGTCTTCAGTCTAAAATCTCTGAAAGAACCCGGTAGTAGGGCCTAAGTGCGTTTTAGACAAAATATAATGGTAGCAGCCATGATGGTTTCGTGTTTGTGCCCCTGCACGCGTACAGTGGCGTACCGAGGCAAAGTGACAAGCAAAAAAAACGTTATCAACTCTCCTCCAAAAAGTCTCTGACAAACAAAAAACGTTATCAACTCTCCAAAAAGTCTCAGACAAGCCAAAAAACTAAGACATCTCGAAAATGCCGCCCCTAGAGCAAGTGCCGCCTGGGGCGCTACGCCAACGCGTAAATTAATTGCAACGTGAAATTACTCGATAGTATACACTCTAGATTAATCTACACTCGAGATTAATAGGGGTAAGGGTATCCAAAGTAACCTACGGCCCGCCAAGGTCTGTAATCCGGCCCGTAGCAAAAATGGGAAACATGTGCAAATTATAGTAAATTTGTTCTAAAGAACTTGATTTCTCGTGCTTCTGGTCCGCCGAGGCCGCGCCCTGAAAAATCCGCAATATGGCCTCTGGTTAAAAACTTAGGAGAACACTGAAGGAGTTTGTTGTTACTTTCTCTAGACCCGCGTGGTTAAGACATTAACTGAAACCATCCAATAGACCAGCGGCATCTAAATTCACCAGTTCAACACCAAACCAGAGGAAACTGTACTGGTCCATTGTAGATTGTAGCCGCCTTTGGAAGTTTGGGTCACTTGTAGGCATATACCGCAACAATCTACTAAAAAATTGTAAGATTGAAGGGTTATCTAGGCACCTCGTGCGGTGCTAAAACTGTCGAGCGCGACAAAATATTTAGGCACAGACCCGAACACATTCCCACGTGTGGCTGTAGCGAAGAATTAGTGCATGATAACGTGCACAGCAACAGCTATTGAGATTGGCCATTATTGTGTAGTTTACAATAGACCGGTTTCTAACGCGAGTCAACCGTACTAGCTCTCGGGTATACATACATTATACAGAACGAAGCACTACAACTTCACAAGTATGTCTCGTCCTCTCTGAGATCCCTTCTCGTAGCCACGGCTGCTTGTTGGGACATGTCATTTTCGGCCGGTGGTTTTGGCCGTGCGCCGGTGACAAATTCTGCCCACAGCGGGGGGGGGGTGAATTGGGTCAAAATCGTGTCGAGCGTTTAGGCCCAGAGCCAAGCGCACGCACGCACGCACGCACGCACGCAGGCCTGGTACAAAGTGTCGGCTCGATATTCAAAAACGAGACACAAAGGCCTTACAAAGTTTTTCGTCGGGCTCCAGTCATTTCAATTCTGCGTCATCCGAAGCTGTACTGTACATGTACACTGTACAGCACATGGCATAACATACGTACGCTTGCTTGTTCAACTGGTTTTACGAACTCTACTACGAAAGTTGACTTTAACTTCGCTCAAATCAAACGCCGGATTATGAAAAAAGTTTCCTCATAGCGATTAGCGAGTTTTCTTCCTCTCCTTTTGCGCTGTTCTCAGTAAAGACGAGTTAGACGACCACACGCAAATGGAATTTGATAGGCCTCGTCTTCTGCAGGACAACACGCTGTATACGTCTATAGAATATAGACCTATACAAGGTCTGAGTCGGTAGGCCCTGTATATACTGTAGCCTAGTCTTGGGCAAAAGCGGCCGTGAAAATAATTTTAATTCGTAGATGTGTTTGTGATTAGGTGTGAAATCTGAGAAACATCAGAAGACTTACAACACTTAGACGGCAAATGAATGACACGAAGGTCTTGCGCCTATATAATATATATGTATAAACTGGCATGATTTTAGCTTTTATTACAAGAAACTGCGCTCGGATTATTACCTCGCTCACAAATACCAGTAGGCCTAATAAGGCCGCATTAGATCTGCGATGCCGTACATCGTGGTTTGGATGACATGCATCTGTACATAGTATATCACTTTGTTCGTCATCACTGCTGTCATATCTCGAATTGTTAAGAGAATATCGCCATCGGGATTGTGTACTTGTTCAGAATTCCGGCGAATTTTACGCCATCTGACTGATTTGTGTATCGGATTAATCGAGAAAGAGGAACATTTCCCTCATCATCATCATCATCATCATCATCATCATCATCATCTCGCGGTCGCAAATCATGGGACTACGTCTGGGAAAGCTGAACGTTCACGTCGTCATGCTCGGTCTCGACTCGGCCGGTAAGTCGACGGTCCTGTTTCGCCTGAAATTCGACCAGTTCGTCGCCTCCAGCCCGACGGTCGGCTTCAACTGCGAGACCGTCAAGGGAACGCACGGGCAGGCGAAGGGCGTCAGCTTCGTCATCTGGGACGTCGGCGGGCAGGACAAGGTCCGGTCGCTCTGGCGGTCGTACACGCGAGCGACGGACGGCATCGTCTTCGTCGTCGACAGCGGCGACGGCGAGCGGCTCGAGGAGGCGAAGGTCGAGCTGCATCGCATCGCCCGGACCCCGGAGGCGGCCGGCGTTCCGATCGTCGTGCTGGCCAACAAGCAGGACCTGCCGCGAGCCAGGTCGGCCGCCGAGATGGAGGGCGCGCTGCGGGTGGCCGAGATTCGAACCGGCGGCCGACAGGTGACCGTCAGACAGGTGTGCGCCATTACCGGCGACGGACTGGACGATGCTCTCAACGAACTCTATCGATTGATCAAGGAACGAAGGAAAGCAAACAGAAGCAGCAGCACCACCAGCAGCAGCAGCAGCAGCATCGCCAATGGAAGTACCAGTGTAAAACGAACGTTCACTCGCTGAGGAAGAGACAAACAGACAGAGACAGACAGACAAAGACAGAGACAGAGAGTGGGAGAGAGAGACAGACAGACAAAGACAGATACAGAGAAAGGAGAGGAGACAAGCAGACAGATACAGACAGACAGAAGAAGAGGGGCTTTTCTGTAGCCAAATATGCCCCCAATAGAGCAGACCCCAAAAAAGCGATGAAATTTATTAGAAGTTATCGACAGACTGTGTTCAGCATTTGAACTAGGTTGTAGTTATTTCCTTTTTGGAGTTTTAGGGGAAATATTGATATTCATTTTGACAGCAGTTACGAAGAGCTTTTGGAGTTTTAGGGGAAATATTGATATTCATTTTGACAGCAGTTACGAAGAGCTTTAGCCACTGCTTGTGGCGAATGCAACGCACAGACCTTATATAGGATAATAGTAGTTACGCTAGAGAAATTGACACAGAGGCCCCTAATGGCTGGTTTGTGGATTATGCAGCTGATGTAATTAGCAATTAAAATACGAATAAGCCAGTCACGTCACGTGGTCATTAAATGTGTTGACTTTTTGAAAATGACGCGTGAAAAAGCGATCAAATTCATTAAGTTATCAACGGAATGTGTCTTCTAGAGCGCTCCATTAGTTTTACAGTTTGTATATTTTACAGTTTATAAATTAGATGATCTATAAGAATCGAACGCGAGTGTATGTCTGTAATAAAAGTGTTTGCGAATAGTGTATAAATTGAATGAATTAAATTTTATATTTGTTATCATTATAATTAGCCAGCTTCTGTTTGCTGTTCGTATTTTGATTTATGCGATTACACCGAATCCCTATGTAAGGCATGCGCTCCTTACAGATCTTTGAAATTTTGCTATGCTCATAATATCGACTCGACCCCTGAAAAACACAGGAAACTATTTCTAATAAATAACAGCCCCGAGCTGAGCGCAACAATAGGCCTTCCCACAGTAACAATAATGTGAAGCAGAATTACATTACGCTGTGAAATATCACGCACCCGATTTGAATAATCAATCACATTACACAAAAGAATCATTAGTCATTACACCTGTATTTTGCATCTGTTGAACTGAATTTGTCTTATAATAATAATAATAATAATAATAATAATAATAATAATAATGTTTTAAATGGCTTAGTAGGGTAGTTCTCATCACTCGTATTATACTGTATTTCAGCTTCTATAGGCATTCACGGTTGAGTTGTTTAAGACAAAACGCCAGTAGGGGACTAAGAGGAAATTTCCTGGTCATTGCTTACTAATTCACCCACCTACCCACCGGTCCACGCTATACACAGTAAGAGGGAAGTGCTAACATATTTAGCATAATTGAACAATTAGGCCTATTCTTCCCCCACTTGTCTGGTTATTTCCTTCCCATTGGCCTTACTCTCATGCATTAGCGTCGCCACGGGGAGGGGGGCAATTGGAGGCAACTGGCCCCCTCAACCTGACCCCAGACCATCCTATCAGATTCGCGCAAATCCTGTGAGAAAATTTTTTTAGAGGGTTGTGTGGGGTGGGAGTAAAGAATCTGACACGTCAGCCCCTTTTGCCCCAACCCAAAATTCCTGGCGACGCCACTATGTTCTCATATACCAGCCTACGACATGGTCAAACAACAAGCTCCATCCTCAGTTCCTTTAATTCCTTCACTATCTCCTCAAACCTTTAGGTCTAAAACTTAAAACCTTCCTATTCCAAAAGTCACTTCCTCCGCAGCTATAACAACCCGACCCGCCATCTCATGGGTACACTGACCTTTGCCCGACCGACCGACAGGCGACAGCCCACCTTGCCAATAGCTGTTTCAAGAAAGATTAAGCGCATAAGAATAAACAGCTACTTCTACTCTACTACGCGCTAAATAAATTTAGGAGGTTTTACTTACTTTCACTTACTTACCACTCTGCGCAAAGTCTAAAGACAATTTAACCTGGTCTGACTTGTGACATCAATTAAAAATTATATTTGATCTTGCTATTTTCCAGCACGTGAAAATTAACATCTGGTTCGGCGCTGTCTTTGTGACTCAGTCCCTTCTGTAGCCCATGGCAAAACTGGGACTTAATCACAGCAAAGAAAGAACAGATAATGGAGTTTAAACGACGCTGGTTGGTTGCAAACTCATTCCTTTGCGCCTCTTAATCATAAAGTAAATAAAGGAATATTAATTATGAGAAACTTTACGCGTAAGCAACAAATCCATACAGCTTTGAAGCCGGATCCTTTATCCAGAACGCATTGCATTCAAGTGAATAACCGATTTGCTGTAAAAATTCACAATAGAATCTACCCTCAGTGCCCCCCCCCCGGTCACAAAAGATGAAGTTAGCACATAACGAACTATGTCACCAATACGTGATACGATTGTCCTGTAAAGCCTGTAAAGCTTGCATTCATAAGGCCAGTACTTGCAACTAATCCAAGAACCGATTCAACTGAACCAAGAACTGAACCCTTATACATTCGTAGGCCTATCTCTCAAGAGCGTAAATTTACTCTTGTTGATCGGTGCTCATAGGTACCTCAAGCGCGCTTGCAAATAGGCCAACACGATTATCGGTTGTTTAAATTTGCGTTCGGGATAACTAGGCCTTCAAGTGCATTTGAATGTAAAGGTAGCTGCGGTTAACCTTGTTTAAAATCTCGGAAACCCGAAAGTATGTAAGGGGCTGTCCATTAATTAATATAATATATAATAATATAATATAACAAGGTTTAAAGTGGTTCAGTAGGGACTGACCTGTGTGAGAACCAATGTTGACAAAATTGGGGAGGGGTTCGTAAAACTTTGACAGTTGTTGACAGGGGATGGCCAAGAGAAGTTGACGTCAGCAATTTCATTTTTACAAATAATAAAAATGGAATTTCATGTAATACTATTTATTGAAAGTTGCCCTGACCAGCAAAGTGTCAACATCACATTTTGACACTGGCAAAAAAAGTTATCATCACCACAAAAAATAACTTTCAAACTGGACCCGTCACTGACCTTATAAAAATTGTTTGATATAGCCTAATTATAGGGGGTCACTGAAAGTTTGACAGTTGTTGACTAGGGGAGAGTGTCAACAAATTGGCCAAAAATTGTTGACGCAATCAATGGATAGCCTATAAAATACATAATATTTAATACTTATTATTATTATTATTATTATTATTATTATCTTTGACAATTTATATAGCGCTATGCTCAAGGCGATGCCTAAGTCGAGAGCGTTTCACACCTAACAATCGTACATGTTTGTATAGCTGGACTCTTTAATGTGCTCTTGCTCCTGGCATTCGGCAATATGGCGCACAACAAATGTCAGTTTAATATAATAATAATAATAATAATAATAATAATAATAATAATAATAGTACTGTAGTAGGAGTAGTAGTAGTAGTAGTAGTAGTAGTAGTAGTAGTAGTAGTAGTAGTAGTAGTAGTAGTAGTAGTAGTAGTAGTAGTAGTAGTAGTAGTAGTAGTAGTAGTAGTAGTAGTAGTAGTAGTAGTAGTAGTAGTAGTAGTAGTAGTAGTAGTAGTAGTAGTAGTAGTAGTAGTAGTAGTAGTAGTAGTAGTAATGAATTGAAAGGAAAATTAAAACGAGGTCGACTAACGCCAGTTAAAAGAAATCAGCGCCAAGCGCTGCATTGGTTGACTGAGCTTAGGCCTACATGTACTGTCTTTCAAAAACTGATCGAGTCAACCTTGCTTCTCAGCCACAGAAGTCCATCTACAAAGCGGAGACGTTCTTTGTAAACTGGTGGCAAGTTAATTATTATAGTTAGCTAGCAGCATGGATGTTGAACTTAAAGGTTTAATTAATTCAGAAATATTGGACTGAGACTGTGAGTAAAATTCGTAGCAGCAACTGCGACCTATTTCTACATTACTTTCAATAGTTAAAAGCAGATTCTTCAAAATGTTACCAATGAAGTCAGCATGGGCGTCCGCAGAATTTTTTCCAAGAGGGGTGTGGAAAACAAGGTCTTGTGACGAAAGAAATGGAAAATTTTCCAGGGGTGCAAAACAAGGTTTTTGTGGCGAAAGAAACAAGTAATTTTACTTTTTTCATAACTCCACAATTTTTCCAGGGGGTGCAATGGAAGTCAGCTAGGTTTGCTAAGTGAAGACATCGGGCAAAGCGCCGCCTCCGTCCGACCATCAGAGTACTGTCGTAGGTTGGCAATATAATAATGTATGCGCTAGTAGGCCTATAGGTGATTGGGGCCTGTACGGTGACAGATTGGCACAAGCGTCGTATACTGTACTGTATATTAAAACTTTATCGGCAAAGCTATTCGTCGAAATAACCCACGCATCTTTTTATGTCGAATTGTAATTGATGCGCCCATAAATAGACAGGTTGTATTTCTACCAAAGACCATCCATTGTATTTTAAAGACCAGGAGAGGGAGACCGAAAGGAAGAGAGAGAGAGAGCCAGAGAGACAGAGAGAAACTGAGAGACAGACACAGAGAGACACAGAGAGAAAGAGAAAGGTCAGAAAAATGAATCATTATGTAAGATTAAAGTCGATGTATATCGCGACATGGAAGGCAATACGGCGGAACATATATGCGACATTACGATGAGTGTAGCTAATGCGGCCCGCGACCACTAAGTACTTTGCCATATTTCATTACGTCTATTAATAGATCCACTATCGACTTCCATTAGAGATTCAAGATAGTTTCGCAAAAGCCGGATAGTTTTAATTCTCGTATATCGCAAACGTCGACCAACGACCTTCAACATCTTTTGCGTCCGGTCCATTGACTAACAAATCAAAAACGCAGCGCTGTTGTTATTATTATTGATAGAGTTCTGATTTACGATATGAAACGGTTTATCTATCTGCCGTTCTACCGTTTGAAAAACGATTTCAAATGTACTCCCAAATGCGCTGTGATATTATGCGCCTTCGCGTTGCTGCGAAATCAGTTTGCAGTAAAGCTTCATCGGCACGGAGGTGCAATTCGATTTAACTGGGCATTAACCGCAGGATCAATGAACGTATGTGAGTGGTGCCGGGGGGTGTCTTTAACTGGCAACCCTTAAAATGACAGTTTATATAGCGCTGGGCATATTATTCCTGGTAAGGATGCCTATAGTTTTAGCCGAAGATTGAAGACGACTTCATCAGAAGTTGTTGTTGCCTCTGATTAGACAACGCAGGCAAAAGATAGATGTTGCATGAAATAAAACCAAATCTATCACTTAACTTAATATACTAAAATATCCACAATTTATAGGCCCTATGCCGTACAAATTTCAGAGGAACCAGTAAATCTTGCCATTTATTTGACAGACGCATGCAATAGATATGAATCATATGATAGCTACTCGTATATTGAGGGACGATGAATTGAACAACGTGCCAACATAAACTATTGTATATCCAAGTGTGTGAACTTCGAATTGGTTACTCGTAGAACAGGAACTATTTTTAAAATCTTTGTCGGGGAAATACGGGGGTGAGGTGTAAAATGTTCCACCCTTGGGTGTTGGTGCCTCGTCGAGCAATGAATTGATCCTGGCGTCCAAACGGTCAAAATCTACCTTTTAATGAAGCTATATGATGCAAGGGCGGCGCTACGGAGTGGGTCCGCGGGTCCGGACCCAACCAGCCTCGAGCAGGGACACCCGAGCAAATCGTGCAAATCCACAGAGGAATTTTGATTTCGGGGTGGGGAGGGGTAGTCTGAGCCGGGTCCTGGTTGTGTATATTGCATTAGACCCACCCAGCCAACAAAACCCAGCGCCGCCCCTGCTATGATGTGAAATCTAAACTTTCAGTTTGGTCAAACTTGTGATCCACTTTGAATTTCGTCTGCGCGCGTCCATTATGAAAAAACGTTAAAAACGTTGAATAAAAAAACATTACCGGCGAATATCTGAGCACGTTGTAAAAGTGTAGACCCTGTACGGGTCAACAATAAAGCCTATTATTATGTTTTTTATTATTGTTATTAGTAGAATCAAAGGACTTGGACGTTTCAGAATAATTAATTGTCAAAGAACTCGTTGATATAGCGACTATCACTTTGGCTATTATAATGGTCTGTATTAGGACCTATCTACCGGTGTTGTGCATCGGAATCGAACTGAAAATCAGAACGACTTTTTAATGTTTTTTACGCTGCAGAGAAGTAAAGATTTATAAAATCTCATTATTTCTATCATATTCCTGGAAAAAGCAGCACAACAGTAGCTGCTTATGCTTAGGCGCTCAGCCTCTCTTAAAATAGCTATAGGATAAGTAATCGGGCGACGGCAAATTATTTTGGAGATAACAGAAACAGCTATATAGACTGACATCGGTCAGGCCCAATGAAAAACAAAGCGAAATAAATTAGAGTTGACTTAGGCCTATAAAAAATCTAAGAAAAATTATAGGCATACTTGTTTTTGAAATATTTGAGCACTTTACAATCATTTATTGCTGCTGCTGATGATGATGATCACGACGACGATGACGACGACGA
Source organism: Metaphire vulgaris (assembly GCA_018105865.1). Taxonomy (NCBI): domain Eukaryota; kingdom Metazoa; phylum Annelida; class Clitellata; order Crassiclitellata; family Megascolecidae; genus Metaphire; species Metaphire vulgaris. The sequence goes on along the minus strand of CM030839.1, from coordinate 13,874,982 downwards.
TGATGAACGACAAGGCTTAGTGTGGATCAGTAGGGTTTGCCTTGTGTGAGAACCGCCATATACAGTATCATATCATACCATGCCTTGAGCAAAAAAGAGTCGCCGAGTCAAGTTTGGCGCCCTCATCAGGTCGGCGCCCGGAGCGCGTATTTCCAATGTGTACACGAAAATTGGTCATTGGTGAATTTGGACCAATCAAATTGCGTATGGCCTATCCATAGATGTAAAAATCGTTAGGAAAATAATAATAGGCCTAAAACGTTAAAAACGTAAAAATCGTTGCAAAAATAAAAAACGTTAAAAACGTTGAATAAAAAAACATTACCGGCGTTTATCTGAGCGAAATTAGGAAAAGTGCTTTACCCACCCACGGGGAATCAACAATAAAGTATTATTATTATGATTTTTATTATTATTATTAGTAGTAGTAGGCCTAGTAGGCTAGTAGTAGTAGTAGTAGTAGTAGTAGTAGTAGTAGTAGTAGTAGTAGTAGTAGTAGTAGTAGTAGTAGTAGCAGCAGCAAGGGCTTAGCGACGGAGGGTATATCGGTATATATATACCCCTCCCCAAAATCAGACTACCTTGAAATTTTTAATGTGTTTTTAAGCCTTTCAAAGTTTTTAAAGATTTATACCCCCAAATCACATTATAACCCCCATCATATTCCTGGCTACGCCCGTAGTAGTTGTAGCAGTAGTAGTAGTAGCAGTAGTAGTAGTAGTAGTAGTAGTAGTATGGTAGTAGTAGTAGTAGTAGTATAGTAGTAGTAGTTGTAGTAGTAGTAGTAGTAGTAGTAGTAGTAGTAGTAGTAGTAGTAGTAGTAGTAGTAGTAGTAGTAGTAGGCCTAGTAGCAGTAGTAGTAGTAGTCAGTGGCGACGCCAGACGTTTGAGAGTGGGGAGGTTATGGCGAGCACGTTGAGGGGGTGGGGCAGAGCCCCAGTGGGGTCCATGGCCCAAGCCCCTAGTCAGGGTGTCAGAGGGGTTTCGACCCCTGAAGCTGAACAACTTTTACTTTTACAACATTGGAATTAGTTAGAATTACTATTCCATACGAAATGAGTGCATTGAATATAGCTTTTAAACAATATTTGTATCTATCCGATAGAATTTCCTGCAAATAGTAACATGGACGGCCGTCGCGGGGTCCCAGTCCGTCTGACGCACGACTGCTTGTTATATACTGTAGATACATGTATATAGAGAACGCTTGATGCTAAGACTAGTAGAGCCGATCCTCAACCATCCCCCAACCCCCTCTTCAAAACAATTTTTCTCTGCAATTTTGCATGAATTTCACGGATGGCCCTGTTGACAAGTGGGAGTGTTCACCCCCCACCCTCCTGTGGGTGGGTGGGGGGGTGTTCACCCCCCACCCTCCACTGGTAGTAGGCTAGTAATAGTAGTAGCAAATATCTAATTGTGAATTAGGTATAGGTACATACATCGACTACTTGATCTCAGTAAGGATTTTTTGTTCTAATATGATTTTCTTCTGATAGTAGACAGACAGATGGACAGACAGACAGACAGACAGACAGGCTGCGTTAAGATTTGCCTGTACATATCGACAACTGTGTTCGTCCGTCCATTTTTGTATGCTCTAGAGTCTAGACGATCTGATGATATGATGATGATGATGATGATGATGATGATGATGATGATGATGATGATGATGATGATGGTGGTGGTGGTCACTGTTTAGTTGTCAAAGTCATTTGGTCGATGAAGACGATAAAGAAGAAGAGATTTCTTTTTAGAACCGTTCGTTCATTTCGATTTCTCGGAAAACTTCGTCATCCGACTCACCCCCCCCCCTCCCACTCCGCCGGCCAACGCTCTCTCTCTCTCTCTCTCTCTCTCTCTCTCGTTTTTTTGACGTCTTTCCATTGTCCATCGATTTGTTGCTGGAAAATCGGGGCGCTCAGTTCACTTGCGTTTTCATTCCTGACGTCGGGTGGGGTGAGGTTGGGGGGGGGGGTAGGTCACGATACCCGAGGGACAACACCGAATCGACCACCATCCCCCGAGCACAGCTCTCCACCCTTGAAGATAACGCCGCTGCCATTGCTGTATCGAGCACTCGGCGGTCGGTCGGATAGCGGCGGCGGCGGGGAGGGGGAAGGGGGAGTTTTTGGTCATTCGATCGGCGATAACAAAGGTCAAGAACGGAGAGAGAGAGAGATCTGCATAAAAAGCAGTTGATTTTGAAATGCAATCATTATTGGCAGTCGAGTCAACGCAGTACAAGGCATGACTTCGAACCCGAATGAATGAATAATCATCTGTAATTCGGGGCGCCGCCCCCAAAGCAGAAAGCAAAATACTCTCGGTGATGGCTCCACATGGGGGTCCCGTGCCCCCTATTGAATGCGTGCCTCCTAGTGGACCCCGTTGGGACCCTATACTTATATATATATATATAATGCCATCAGTACTTATATATTACAGATATATTAACAAAAGGTTGGCCCCCATGCTCAGAAGTTGCAACCTTAACGCCCCCCCCCGCCACTTGCCAAATCCTGGAGTCGCCATCCAATGCGCTGCATTACACCGATCATCTATCTATCCCACATATCGCACATTCAGTCCTAGACTCGCACTGAGTCGCACATTAGCAACACTGTTCTATCTTTCGATCCGAGTATCGCAGCTCGATCACTGATCGATATTCGCTGCAGAGTAAGTGATTGAGACGTTACTGATTGCGCAATGGCGTGACTTAAGCCCAGATTTCACTTAAGAAATAAGCGCTAGATATCTACGAACACTTGATTCTTCTCTCAGCTATTATTGCGTTCACAACAACACTATAGGAGAAACAACTTATACAATATAGCGTAAAATAATTCTCGATGCGACAAACGCAGTTTCAATTAAGGTTTAGAAAATAAACGATGATAGAACGAATCTATGATTAACATCGACTAGATCTGTGAACAATTGTACAGATTTGGCGAAGTCGAATATGTTGGAAGATATCAAGTCTGATTCAAACAGACGAAGTTATATCAAATCAGAAAATGGGACCGTCCATATAGTACAATAGATACGGGCCTTCCTCCTATACAAATTGCTGAGTAGTAGTAGTAGTAGTAGTAGTAGTAGTAGTAGTAGTAGTAGTAGTAGTAGTAGTAGTAGTAGTAGTAGCAGCAGCAGCAGCAGCAGTGGCAGTTTCAAGAATTCTTGGTGGGGGGCGATGCAACGAATTTTTAGGAAGTTGGTGGGGGGATGAAATGAAATTCCGAAAGAGGTCGATAAGCGAAAAAGCTCATTAACAGTGTTTTGCCAGGCAAATGTGTAAAAACTTCCCGAAAAAGGCTGACCAGCAAAAAAAGGGAAAAAAAGGTCATCAGCTCTGTTTTGCATACAAATACCTTGAGGACGTATACTGTATGTGGCGGCGTAACGACTCGCGCCGCTAAATCCCCTGAAACCCTGACAAGCAAAAAAAGTTCGGCGGGAAATGCATCCCCAGTCGTCCCCAACGTGGAACCGCCCCTGGTAACTAGATAAAATTCGAACGCCTGTCTCTGTGTACGTGCGTCGTCTCTTGCTATATTCGGTTTCTTTGGTTTCTTTTCCCCCGGTTCATGCAATTCAATAGATGCGATCTGATTTATGACGACATCAGACATTTGAAGCTATTCATCGATTTCGTACACAATGCGCGATAAATACATGTACTGCATAGTGACGAAACAAGCCTTATTCTTAGATAGAATAGACATCGGAGTCTACTAATTTTTAGTCACGTTTCGCTGGTTCGTCACATAAAATGCTAGCTTTTTGTGGCCAGTGGCGTAAATCAAAGTTTCCACATGTCTGTATCTTAAGCCTTACTTTTTTCATTGGACAGCAAAAAGATGTCCAAGTCGCCATTTCAGCGCCGGATAGAAATATTTGACCGTGGGCGAAAGTCTCGTCCAGAATTGTCGCAGTCGAAAGAACGACAAAGATTTGACGAAAAAAAGCAACTTAAAAATCTCTCTCGGACTTCTTCGAAATGGCAAACTTCTCTAAATTGGTTTGTCCACCCACCCGCCTCCGCCTCCCCCTCCCACCGCCCTCCCTCCCCCAGCGTTGTGTATTTTGGCAATTCTTAGAACTGATCAATCGGAAGACGGTGTTATGATGATGGTGGCCCGATGCAACGCACTGACAATGACAATGACAAATTCCACAAAACCCGACAATAACGTCGCAGACGATGAGATCCGGTGATTTACGATTCAGTCTGGTCTCGTGCGTTTATGGTTCGGCGCCAGACAGGTCGGCGAATAGTGGCCCCCTGTGTGATTCCTTTTCCTCTCCTCTTCTCCCCCTCGGTCACCGACTGTGCCGCTTCCCGCTAAAATCAACCATGTAAGAAGACATTATATTTCATTCCAAGTGAGAATATTATATGACTCTAGAGTATAGACGCTCGGAAACATTCTTCTCTCTCTCTCTCTCTGTCTCGAGACGGTTTTTTGTTCAAATTTTGACCTGTGCATCGGAAGAAACGATCAATATAGACATTAAGTGAAAGAGGCAGAGAGAGAGACAGAGAGAGAGAGAGAGAGAGAGAGAGAGAGAGAGAGAGAGAGAGAGAGACTTACGAAGTGCCAAACAGACGAACAAAGATCTATGCGTAGGCCTACTTGAAGTTTGAAAAGATTAATCAAAGTAGGCCCTACAGAAGATCATGCGCGGACCACTTAAAACTGGGCGTCACCAGGAAGAAAGCTAATACCAAATGATTTTGCAAATAAATATAGAAAATGCGCCAAATGATATGCTTATCTATTCTGATCCGTCTGAATGGAACCTTCGGGGCTGTCCATTAATTACGTCAGCAAAATAGGGGCAGGGGGTTTGAAAAAGTTTGACAGTTATTGACAGTGGGAGGGTGGTCAAGAGAAGTTGACGTCAACAATTTAATTTTTTACAGATGATAAAAATAGGACATTTCGTGGAATACTATTTATTACAACGGAAAAATGCCTGACAAGCAAAAAACGTCATCACCACCACATTATGACGCTTGATGAACAAAAGAAAGGGGGAAAGGTCTCATCGCAGCAAAAATAATAACCTTCTAAACGTTTTAGGGGGACCCGTCACTGGTCTTAGTGGGGGCGGGGAATCAAAAGTTTTTGACATAATTATAGGGTGGTCACTGAACGTTGACAGTTGTTGACTAGGGGCAGGGGTCAAAAATTGCCCAAAAATTGTTCACATAATTATTGGACAGCCCATTCAGCTTATCTGGTTATCCCATATGACTCAAACGCAGTCTTTTTGGCTACGAACTTGTGTTCGATAGAGCACCCATTGCATCAATGCAAGCTGTTTGCATGCATCAAGTATAGCGTTCTTTCGGAGCATCAAGCCAGTTTCTTTGGGAATTTATGGGTCGAAGTTAAAGAAGCCATCAGATGTGTTCTGTGAAAGACAAAAGTTTGTGACACTTGTACATTCACAAGATGGTATTTTGCATTTTATAAGCTTACTGACAGTCGGAGTTCAGCTTAAGTATCGCGCCAGTCTTGCATTATAGATGTCCAAGCTAAACGTGGTTTCGAGTGTGACACTTAGAAGGCCAATTAAATGTCATCTAACCTCAAATGCTGGCAAGAACCAGTAGATTCGTAGACAGTGGCGGCTCCACCGGGGGACCAGAGGGGCCCGTGCCCCCCTATTGAGAGCCTGGCCCCCCCAGTGGCCCCCCCAGTTGGGACCCTATACTTAATGCTACATACATTAAACAACAAATGGTTGGCCCCCCATGATTAGAAGTTGCCCCCAACGCCCCCACTTGCCAAAACCTAGAACCGCCACTGTTCGTAGAGTGTCAGCAGCTGGCGTGTTAGCGTCTGAACCAAGCGGACCTTTTCTATTTTAAAGCTGTCGATAAATTCGGCAGCAGTGGCGCAGCGAGACAGAGTGCCGCCTGGGCCGAAAAAAGTGCCGCCCCCGAAAAATCTGGCAACTAAAAATAGGCCATCACAACTTCCTAAATTCTTGACAAGCCAAAAAACGTTATCGCAACTTTATAAAAGTAAAAAATCAAAAAATCTCGGCAGGCAAAAAAAGTATTCTCGAAAATGCCACCCCTAGAGCAAGTGCCACCTGGGGCGGTTCGCCCCCTACCTCCACAGCCCCTCGCAACGCCACTGATTGAAAGGGCAAACGAACGAACGTAACATTTGTGTAGGCGACTGCGAAAGAGAGAGAGATAGAGAGAGAAAGATAGAGAGAAAGACAGAGAGCTTTATCCGAAGAATATTTTTGTTTCCTGGAAGCCAAAGGGGGTAGATGCCGTGAGATGAATCGAGAATCAAAAAGGCTCATAATTCATTCACTGCATACGACGCAGATACTGCCATCGTCGGCACTATCTGCTGTAAGCCTATACGCCAAAAACTGATTTTTTGTTCTTCTTGCAGGCGTTCCTTTCGGTAAAAATATCATTTAAAAATCAAACCTATCGCCTAAAATCAGAAAGTTCACCTGTGCATGTTGCCAAATTACGAATTTCTTGACATTAATTGTGAGAACCTGCACAGCGTGGCTGTTGGTATGCAGTCTGATACGTTCTGATACTTGCAAAGGCACGCCATCTATTTCAGAGAACATGTATTTTATTGTAAGAAACTCGATGAGAGAGAGAGAGAGAGAGAGAGAAAGTGTTGTTTACATGTTGAAAATCGGTTCACATTTGCCAAAGTTATGAACAAATATACAATGACATATTTTTTATTTGGTCACTAATATGTACATTCTGTTAAGTGCACAACGGAATGTGCTAAGCCTGAAGTCAAAGAACAGTTTAAATTGTTTTTTAAAATTTAATTTAGAGTACGCGGTTTGGGTAAAACAATAAAAGGTCGAGAAAATAATTTGATCATGAACGGGGGATTTGAATATGCGATCTTAGGAACTGTGCGCCGGTACGCTTTCCACAGGACCATATTATCATCTACATCACTTGGAATAGACGAAAAATCTCAGATTAAGGTTCAACCACGTTGACAGCTGACTATCAAGAGAATCAACTGAGGATGCCTATAAATAGAATTTGAAGACACTATGCCGTGCAGTGAGAGAATTTGTATCGAGGCTTCATCTGCAGTGTAGCCTCTCATTAAAGGATTTTACCGTTTCACTTCGATTGGCACCAGGGCCGCCGAGAGAATTTCCGGGCCCCGGTGCAAAAAAATAGTTACGAGGCTCCTGACCTGACAAGTGTGTGGAAAAGTTGATGACCTTTTTTTGCTTGTCGGTCTTTTTCAAAGCAGAATTCCGGGATACAGGTACATACAAGTACAAGTGTGGAAAAGTGTTGATGACCTTTTTTGCTTGTCAGTCTTTTTATGGCATTAATTGTTAATACATCATAATCATCACCGGACCCGGGCCCCTATGAGCTTCACGGGCCCCGGAACAATGTTCCGGCTTCACCCGCTCTCCTCAGGCCTGTCGATTGCAGTCTTAATCTTTAGAGTGTTTCGGAAGGAACGGAATTGTTAGTGACAAAGCTTCAACTTCTACTTACATGTAGATCAGCGTCACGACTTCGCTGGACAGAACTTTCCAAGATACGACATGCCTACGACGCTATTTCCAATGTTATAGGTCTACTCCTCCGCTGTCAATGATAGCTGTCCGAGTATAATCGCGACTTCAGCAGTGGTAAATTTTATTCCCGAGCACTCAAGACCAACTTCAAGGCTCGCAGGAGCGGCGCTGATCTTCGTTTCAAGGCCCTCAGCCAGGCGACTAGTGCAGATTACACGAAACGGAGCCAGTGTTCTCGTGCAGTGCGCCTGTTTACTCCGCGGATTAATCCGCTACTTAGTTGCCACCGTCCTCCGGCAAAAGAAGGCTGAGTCGACCTTAGGGCTTCTGCTGGAGTTGAACCCGCGACCTCCTGCCCCGTCGTCCAACTTTGTTATCACTCTGCCATCTTCCCGCTATCAGTAGTAGTCGTATAGTCGTACGCCTCCTACATATTACTATGTTTATAGACGTAGATCGAGCGTCTTCAAACGTAACGGATTTCCTTCAGTGGTACACAGATTGCTGGGCGCTGTTTATCAATTACAAATCTGCTTCCAATTGGGTTTCGTTTAGTAGAAGACGGGCGAGGAATGCGACCGAACGGCCTGGAAGGGCTTTCGATCCCCCGGCGATGACTGAGAGCGGAATCCGGGATATGCCGTTGTCGAGGGCAGAGAGAAGGGATTGTTGGATGGCTGTTTATGCATATTCGGAGATAAACAATTGCTATGCTAAGTGGATGGACGCGGAGAGCAACTTTTTCTAACAGAATAACGATTCCCATCGATGTACGGTGCAACATAAGGGCTATTTCTAGACTGGATGATAAAGGATACAACGGCCAACCGTTCCTCCGCATTAACGTCGAGTAGTCTTGTCGTCGGCAGAAATTTCACTTAGATACAGTATCGGAAGGTAATATCGACTACTAGTGCAAATGCTTCTAAAAGTTACTTTTGAATTAATTACTGGATATTACTAGATTGATCTTGCGTGGTTAATTATCAGACTGTAGAATAACATATTGTGAAAGTAGTTAATATAGTAACTGGATAAGGCAGTTATGACATTGTGTACTGTAAAGTTTGTTGTTATTTAGTAGACTCACAGACTAGAAGACAATGAAGGAAAATACACGAACTTAAGAATACTTATAAGGACAAAAGACAAATAATGAGATAACATTAAGAAAAAACATAATTTGAATGAATCGTCAAATGGAATATATTGGTTCTCACACAGGACAGATCCTGCTGAAGCACTCTAAAACCCTATTATTATTATTATTATTATTATTATTATTATTATTATTATTATTATTATTATTATTATTATTATTATTATTATTATTATTATTATTATTATTATTATTATTATTATTATTATTATTATTATTATTATTATTATTATTATTATTATTATTATTATTATCCATCATTCTCCATAGGCGTAAATTTCCATTAGTGCGTTGTTTCATTCAAGTTTGATCCAGTGTCTTATCCAGACTCCAGGCCTTTGGGGGAAGAAATTGAGGCTTTCGGGGGGAAAGTCGACTTGGTTGGAGAGGAAAAGACACAGTTCAATGCAAAATTTGTGTAAGTGCTGGGATTTTAAAGGGGAATTTTGAGGTTTTGGGGAGGGAGAATCTCCCCTCCTAACAGGCCTGTATAAAACACTGGTTTGTTCAGTTTTTAGTGGAAAATCAAAATCTCTCAAAGTCGACGACGACGACGTTTTTGTGCACTTGAATTGCCGTTAAGCAAAGCACGCGCGCATTGTACGGACGGACGGCATTTTGGTTCCAGTGCGTGCCGTGCGCATGTCACCTAAGCTGTGCGGCTGCTCGCCGCTTTGCGTCGAGGAGACATTCTTATATTCCAACGCTTTTCGTGGTCTGTTGGCAAACGATTTTTTCGTCCGGACATTCGCGTGATTCTGGTCTCTTCCTCTTCTTCCTCATCTTCTTCTTCTTCTGAGAAAATTTCTTCAGAAATCCACGAACTTTTTCAGGTCGGCAGTAGCATAAGCAGCAACAGCAGCAGAATCAATGGCGATTACCTTGATGGTTTCAATTCTTTACCTGACGCTTATCGAGTCGTCCCCTTCCGTCCTCAGCGCCCGTATTTCGAGGTCTCTGGCAGCCGCCGGTGATCCGGCGGCGGCGAACGACGATCCGGGGTTGGCAAAGGGCGTCGCGCGCAGTCAAGGCGGACCACCGCTGGTGTCGCCATCGTCGGTCGCCGCCGCTTCGATTGCGGGGATCAACCACGAAAGAGACAGTGCCAGAGAGCGGTACAAAGAGTACATCCGTGACGTACTCTTACTACTGCGAAATGGCAGTTTCTCTGAGACGCTGCAGTTCAACAACAGCCAGTCGGACATCGGTGGCTCAGACGACGGCGATCGGCGACGGACAACAGAGAGAAAGCAGGCGAAGCCAAGAAAGACTCGTTTCGTCTCAATCGGCGAAAAAGGTCCGTCACTGAGTTTTCCTCTTAACGTCGTTTCAGAGAATTTTTTGTCAATGCACAGCATTTCTAAATTCTACTCTAGTGGCCCTATCTAAGTCTAGGCCTATAACCCCTCCAGTTAGTTCCCTATTTATTTCTTCATCTATATTTGTCCAGCCACCCATCCATTTATCCATCCACCCATCCATCCATCCATTCATCCATCCATCCATCCACACATCCAAGCATCCATCCATCCGTACCATCTATCCATCCATCCATCCATACATACATACATCCGAGGTGCTTTTCAGGAGGAAGTAAAGAGACTAAAAACCAGTGTTTTATCCAGACTCCAGGCATTGGGGGGAGGGGAATTGACTTGGCTGGAGTGGAAGAGGCACAGTTGAGTGTAAACAAATTAAAGCTGCGATTTTTTTTTTTTTTTGGGGGGGATTTTGAGTTTTGGGGGGCATCTCCTTTCCTAACAAGCCTGTATAAAACACTGCAGTAAAAACGCCAGAAGCCACACTCATTCAACCGATGTAATGTAACGTATTAAGGACTTATATGGCGCCTCTTATATTACTACTAAGGGGCGCTCCCGGGCTTTAGTAGGGTCGTTTGATAAGAGAATGAGATTTTAGACTTCGCAATGAACGGAATGTGGGAGTGAGAAATGAGGCACGAGTAGATGGAGACAACCTAGTCCAGAGAGAGAGAGAGAGAGAGAGAGAGAGAGAGAGAGAGAGAGAGAGAGAAAGTGAGAGTGAGAGTGAGAGAGAGAGAGAGAGATGGTTCAGTTACTCAGAATGACCGACGCTGGGTGAGAGCGGTACGTCATCTATGGACACAGGACATAGATACGATCAGTATAGACTGGAGCAAGTTATGTGATGATGTGAAGCAGTTGGAAACGGCGGATACCTTGTGTAATCGAAGCCAGAAATGGGAATGGGTCAAAATCAGAGGCGTAGCCAGGAATTTGATTTGATGGGTATAATGTGATTGGGGGGTATAAACCTTAAAAAACTTTGAAAATCTTAAAAAGCGCAATACAAATTTTAAGGTAGTCTTTTTTGGGGGGTATATATACTGATATTCCTCCGTCGCTACGCCTCTGGTCAATATGTCATTGGTCATATACCAATGGTTAACAAATATTACATGGCTCACATGGGTCATAGATTAAAGGGTCTTGGCCCCCATCAAATTTTTAAGACTGCTTTTGCACGTTTGCAGTCGTTGCAACACATGAAATTTTTAGGTTACGCTCATTATAATAAAACAATTTTTAATGAAATCTTCGTGTCTACTCTATTGTATTAACGTTACTCCTGCTTGCTTGTAATTTTGTATTTTGCGTTGGACAAAGGTGTATAGATTGGATCTGAAACAATCAGAATTTGCGGAAATTTTGCGACAATGTTCTGGTTGAGGACGGGTGCCATGGAAGGACAGCAGGACTCATCCACACATTTACAATTTATTATGAGCCTTGATATGATCAGTTATTCTCTAATCCATTTTGACAAAAGGCCTAGTCCTTGGTTTCCGATAATGAACTTATGAAGTCTGTGGCGGAAGGAGAGATAGAAGAGCGGTAACAACATTGACCTGGAAAGCTGACGGAAGTTCGCGTTAAGTTGCGTAGCAGCGGAAACATTATTGGAAAGGTAGCCTAACCATGGTAATCGGTTCGGCGGAAAAGGCTGACCGCCATCCGCCGACGAATGGCTTAGCCATCTGTGGACTAGGGACCAGCACCTGACCCCCGCGGAAAATAGGAGTCCACGGGAGGGCGGGGGGATACACCTTTACCTGTTACCTTATATAGTCCGCTGCACCTGTGTTCTTTCAGTGCTGAATTCGTCAGACGTCGGTGCCGTTCAGTTTGCGTTGGACGGCGCAGGTGAGACGGGCGACGCCCCCTTCCACGTCACCCGGGCCAACGTCCTCGTTCTCGTCCGAGTCAACCGAACGACGACGACGACGGCGACGGCGGCGGCGGCGAGGCGTCGATCGAAGGGTCCGAGCCGAGTCCTCCGCTCCCGCCGCCGACGACTGGTCATCAACGTCTACTCCCTGAGAAACTCCACCGCCGCCGCCGCCGAAGCCGCCGCCGCCGGCGACGGCGACGGAAAAGAGGCCGGTGGCGGATCGCCATGCTCAGCGTCTTTCCCCGTCGCACCCGCTGGGAGCGCGTCCTGCTGCCGACGAGCGTCGTCCAGGCGGCAGTCGACTCCGACGAACGGGTCCTCCGGCTGCGCATCGTCTGCCAGAACTGCAGAGACGGGGACGCCGTCGTCACTGCCGAGGACGGCGGCGGCGGCGGCGGCGGCGGCGGGAACGGTGAGGCGTCGGCGGGGGTGACAGCGACGACGGCGCGTAGGCACTTGGCGCCTCGAAACCTGTCGCAGAAACGGACAGACGCAAAGGTGGTGGAAGGCGGATTCGACGGAAGAGTGGGAGGAGGAGGCGGCGGGGGAGGAAGAGGGGGAGGAGGGAAGCCGTGTTTGATAGTTCACGTGAAAACCAGGAGAATCGGTCTCCGACCGAAACCGCCGAGAAAAGGACCGATTCGTCGTCTGTAGGAAGAAGAAACGCGCAGAAAGTTGTCGTCAACGACAAAATACTAATACTAATCAGTCGTTCTGATGTGAAAGATGTCAACGATATTAATTTCTAGTAAGATCGTTGATCCAACGCTGGAATTGAGCAGGGGGGACAGGACTTGAGTGAGCCCCCTCCAACCCAACCCCCACCCCGAAGCATCTGTAGTCTCAAATTGCTTGCGAAATTTTTTCAGGGGGCCAGCGTGACTTACAATCGTTTCGATCGCCGTAAATATTCCTTCTGGGTTTGTGTTTTTCATCTCTTCGTTAACAGCGTCGTTTTAGGGGGGTGCTCGTGCTTGGTCTTTTCAAGTTTCTGTTCATATTTTCGTACTAGTGTACATCTACAAATCTTAGTTACGTCGAGATGGTCAGTTGTCGTACATTCGCAGCTGTCGCAGTCGACATATTAAAGATTGCAGGTCTGTGTTTGTATACGCAGTCGCGCAAAAAATACACATTCGATTTTCGTAATTGTATACGCAATTTATGATGTATAGACCTGAAAGCGTTGTTAGAATAAGGCTTCTGTTTTTGTTTTTAAAAAATTCCAGGTTGTGGACAGATTCAGAGAGCGGTTTGCGATGTTTTGTCATTTGATAGTAAAAGGCTATAGTTTGGCACAAGTTCACCATTATGCTTGACGGACAATGACGACGCCAGCTTCGAAATTTGTGGCGAAACCTATGGATTCTTTATAGTCAACAGCGACTCCCGCCTCCCCCCACCCCAAAAAAAGAGATCTCAATGACTTTTAGAATGTATACGTTGCACAGGTATTTTCAACATGAAACTCCTCTTCGTTATATAATAATTTATCTAAGTTATTTACACACTCGTTTATTTGATTATTCGTTGATCTATCTATTGTAAAAATGAATGTATATTTTTGTTGTTATTCCGCTTGTCTCTTACGATGACCGATACTTTATGCTGACGTTATTAAAAATTTTTTAAATTATATTATTGGTAACCGGTTGTAAATCTATCATTTAGGCGTACAGAACTCTATTACGCGAGGAGAAGGACATGACTTTGATTAATGATCTTAGTTTCATTATGATAGTAAAGAATTGTCGTTTCTTGGGTCGGAGATAGAAGACTATAGGTCTAGACTTAGATTTTTGTAGTCCTGAAATTTCTGTACAGATTTATTTTCAAGGCGTAGGGAAAGTAGGAGAATGGTATTTATTGGACTCGGGTCCCGATACACTGTAAACGCCTGTCTAATACAGAAACGTTTTTAGTGACTTACGCGTTTCTCTCCATTTCCGATAAACATCACATCGGAAAGATTTGCATCGATGTCGGATAAACGTCACTCTGGCTTCCTGTAAATCCCCTCTCTCTCTCTCTCTCTCTTCTCTCTCTCTCTCGCCTCCCTCTTGTACAACGAAAGTCCTGCAATTATTTCTCTGTGCCAGTGTGTCTGCCACAGAAGCGATCTAAGCACTGGAATGCAATAGCTTAATTACTTCAGGCGGAATAAGGGGGAGGCAGCCGAGGCACGTCGACATTTTCGGGCGACGAGTAAAAAGAAAGCTCGTCAAGGAGTTATTCGCCCATTCCCGTTATTCTCTTCCATCATCCTGACTACCCACCCACCCTAAAATTTCCCAACGGTTTCACGCAAATCCCGCCCCAGTCAGAATAGCTGTGCGGCAGTGTTTATTCTAGGCCTTCTCTGGGGGGATTCCCCCCAGTTTTAAAATCCTCCCCCCCCCCCAATTTTTTATATGTTGGCTGGGGATGGAAATTTCCCCTCCCCAAAAGTGTGGAGACTCAGACCTTGTCCCCCAAACATTTCAGAATCCCCCAATGTCAAGGTGGCTAGAATAAACACTGGCTGTGTGGCCCCCTCTGCTCCCTTGGCCCTCTGGCTGCGTCAATAAGTTCCGGCCAAGAAGCACGAAAGTCAAGTACATTCCTCTACATCTACAATTATTTTCAAAATCACCGGAGTTCATTTCAGACGACGTAACCTTCGCTGGAGACAGAGCAGTGTTCGACTTTTCAACAAACATGGGAATATCCACGAACCAAATGCTTCCACTATCGGTGGGCCCCGGATAGCCAAGTAACAAAATTATCTACCCTCATAGGGAGGGTTGGGGGCCCGGTTCATGGCCAGTACGAGAGAGATTGTTAAACTATCGAATCGAACAACTTTTAAGAAGTATGTTGTCTAGTCATATAGAGCTGCATGTAGTAGGAAATATTAAAATCTTTATCTGTGACAAGCTTTAAGTTAAAGCCCGATGAAGATAAATTATGCAAACGCGTGCAATACGTTATCAGAGGCGATCTTTTGAATATTTTCACGAGTAGATTTGTTGTTTTCATATACGAACTTTTGTCTTTGTGAAACGCTGGTACAATATATTCATAGTAAAACATTCTTCGTTGTCATCATTGAAAGAGACATCACATAGAGTGGCGTTAATTGGGTAAAATATTATGTAGGCCTACTGTAGCATAAGTGTCGTTGAATAATGTAAATAAATTCTACAAAGCAACAACTATCGATTAGCAACTATTCTTTCAACTGATCGCTTGGTCTAACGATTAAATATGTTCGACGACTTGTCTTTTATTTCAACAGAGTACAGTAGGCCTATAGACTGTCGTCCTTTATAGGTGGTCCTCAAGCATTGAATTCAGAATTCAACTGCTGGGGATAATGCACTCACTAGGCCTATACGTGATGCCGGTTGTCTCAGATTTGTTGAAATCTGCACTCCGCGTCCTTTTATTTACAATTTTATGGATTCGTTAAACGATAGTAAAATCGGTGTCTGGTATTAGATTAAATAAGATCATTAATTAAGACGTTAATTCAAATCGACTATTTTGAAGTCAGATGTGTGTGTGTGTGTGTGTCATGTAGTGTAACCGAGGCGTTATAGTGGTTCAACAGTTTGCATTAGTATTGCAAGCGACGCATCTGACGAAAGAGAAAAGGAGTAAAGATTTTGTTGCAAAGGCTCTATATAAGTAGATGCTATCTACTGTACAGTGTACAAGCTATCATGAATCTAGAAAAACGAAATTCTTTTAATCGCGACGGCGATTAACGGATCCAGTGTTTTATACAGGCCTGTTAGGAGGGGAGATTTTGCTGCAAAAAACCTCAAAATTCCCCCCTCTAAAAAATCCCAGCACATACACAAATTTTGCATTGAACTGTGTCTTTTCCCCTCCAACCAAGTCGATCCCCCCGCCGAAAGCCTCAGTCCCCCCAAGGCCTGGAGTCTGGATAAAACACTGAACGGATCTCTGGATCAGTGCGCACTAATTGTTGTCAAAAAGCGAAGTGCACCAGAATGCTGTGCAGTGGATCTCAGCCAGAAAACGATACAACCGATGTCTGGCACTAGCTGCAGTCCAGAAAAGGCATCGTTCGATGGAAGGAAACGAGGCGGAATATTGGCGACAAAGAAGTCGAAATAGAAAAGAATGGCAAAACAGGAGAGACGAAAACTATAGTGAGCAGCAGAAGAGAAACGCAATAAGAATTAAAATGATAATTATGAATCTCCAAAAAAGCTATACCACACGCCCTATCATAGAAAGAAAATTCATTCATGCAAACTAATCCTCTCTCCTTTATATTATATATATATATATATATATATATATATATATATATATATATATATATATATATATATATATATTCATTATGCTGTACATATACAAAGAAATCTCTAGACTCCACGTACAACGACTATTAATTTTGAAACTCCTGTTTCTAAAATGTCAAAACTTCGATGCAATACAATACAATACAATAAATACAAGATCACTTTATTAAATCCACATAACATTTTTAGCAAAACATGAAATTCTATTTAAAAGAATAACAGCTGATTTAGCTAATAAAAATAATACATATGATGAAAACAAGGAATCAAGAATACCAAAAGGGAAACATAATTCCCGCCAAGAAGTACCTAGTAAATTAATATTTTACATAGTAATTGATTAAGTGATGCAAGATGATTGACAAAATAAACATATACAACAAGTCAATATTGAAAGCTGTAAAAGAAGCCTAACAGGTACATCAAACGTTTGGTAAATTGGGTGATAAGTTTAGTACTAGTAGATAATTTTTCAACTTATATTTAAATTCATTAGTGTTGGTAATATATGATAGTTTATTTGGCAATGAATTCCATATTCTAGTACCAACGTATTTGATCGTGAATAATCTGTTATTGGTAATAGCAAAAGGAATAGAGAAGCTATCACTATTTCTTATATCGTGGAAATGTACATATTTTTACTAATATAAAATATTTATGTTTGTAGAATATTCCAGGTAATTGGTTGTTTACATATTTATGCATAAAGATGGAAGTTTGTTGAGTGTGAATATTAGCTATGTTAAGGATTTTAAATTCTCTATAAAGTTGCAGAAAATTAGTAAACTGGTGTACATATTATATGGTTAATTTAATTG
The DNA here is from genome assembly GCA_018105865.1 of Metaphire vulgaris. NCBI lineage: Eukaryota > Metazoa > Annelida > Clitellata > Crassiclitellata > Megascolecidae > Metaphire > Metaphire vulgaris. Next base: position 13,857,907 of record CM030839.1, on the reverse strand, counting down.
CTTGGTTTTGAATCTTTTGTAGTTTATTTGTTATGCAGATGTAATTTAAGCTCCAGCAACCAGTGACGCAGTGGCGGCAATAGGATTTGGCAAGTGGGGGGCCGTTTGGGTGGCAACTTCTAATCATGGGGGCCAACCATTTGTTGTTTAATGCATGTAGCATTACGTATAGGGTCCCAACCGGGGGGTACTGGGGGCAGGCACTCAATATGGGGTGCACGCCCCCCTGCCCCCGGTGGAGCCGCCACTGCAGTGACGGACAAGAGAATAATGGCGTGCCCCAAATCAGTCAAATGCGCGCCTTTTGGGGTGCCTAGATATCGCTGTGTTATTATGAATTGCAACGGGGGGGGGGTTATTTCTAGGATTGTGAGTTTGGAGGGGATGCGGGGAAATCTGGGGGTGTGGTTATTTCAAGGATTGTAGGATTGTAAATTTGGGGTTGTCGGAAAAATCTGGGGGTGTCGGAATTTGGAAGTCTCTACCGAAAAAAGGCTGACAAGCAAAAAAACGTTATCAAGTCTAAAAAAACTCTGAGAAGCAAAAAAGGTCATCCGAAGATAAAAGTTAGGGGGTGTACTTCTCCATTTGGGGGTGTTCAGGGCTAATTAGTATGCATTTTGTATGCATACCATTGTCACATTACCAAATTTTGGGGGTGTCGACCTCAAATTGGGAGATGTTGGGGGTGTAAAAATATCCCTGGGGAGGGGACGTTGTTTATCCAAGATTATGGCTTGCGTCTGACTAGCCTTTCAAAAACCGACAAGATTGCATCTCAACGCAGCGCAGATCCACGCTGAATTCTTCGTGGATATGTCCAGACATTCTGTCTCCGCTGTCTGAGATTTATACGTTTTATATATACATACGCTATATAAATCTGCTTTTTTCACATATGCCAATGCAGATTCCAGAATTAATGCTATCCAGGCAGACACAAACGTGTGACAAATAGTTGGGTGGGAGCCTACTAGACCTATGCCAAAACAGACAGTCAAGAGAAATGACTAAATATACCATAAAGGCAGAAGAGAGTTATTGCAGAGAAAGAGTTATCTTCTCTTGCCTCTCCATTTTTCGAAAACTGATGTAAAATATAAATTTAATTTAACGACCGAAGAAGAAAAATTGAAGAGCAAAGGGAGGAAGGCAAGGATGGATGGATGGATGGATGGATGGACGGACGGAGAGACCAGAAATCTCCAAATAATAAGGTTTGGCTACGGTATTGTTGGTTAGGGTTTTACAGGGATATCTAGGGTTATCCAGGCTTATCTAGAGTTTTCTCGGTAGGATTGGTTAGGTTACCTGTGGTTAGCTAGGTCTATCCAGGGCTGGCTATGATCAGTTAGGGTTATTTAGTGCATCAATAATGCAATCGATTGAAAATGACGTCATCGATATAAAGTGACGCCATCAACATATATATATATAACGACGTCGTCTACATAGAATGCCAGCATCATTGTCAAATGACGTCATCAATGTATGATTACGTCATCCATACAGTCTATGTCATGATGAAGTCATTGATATATTAGAAAACGTCATTATTTAGCCTATCGTCAAAAAACCCTATGCACCGAGGAAACTACAAAACCGAAGCAAGAACAATCAAAATGAAAATACCAGCACACTTATTAATCCAGCAACAGTTTCATGTTTATTGGCAGTGTTGGAGTTGCCGGAGGGGGGTTGAACCCCCCAGCTAACTTTGCAACCCTCCCAAAAATCGCATATCAGGTACATGAAGTTTCTGTCATTCATTGAATTTTAGTCCTCAACCCCTCCCAGCTCAGCCAACACTATCTGATTGGTTACATCAGTGGTTTTCACAACTAGCCAAACCACTAAAATCACATTGGCATTATTATTATTATTATTATTATATCTATTGGCATGACGATTTTGCCGAATCATTACGTGTCGATTGCAGTTAGTTATTGACGAATGTTCGCTGCACATTCGCCAGGTGGAGCTCTCTTCTTTTCCAGAGGTTTTTGAAGTGAAACGTTGCAGAATTTTAGGCACTTCATCTTAGAATTGTTTTCACGTCTGAATTTGCTAAGATCATCAGAAGCTTTATATTACGTACATTCAGTTTGCATTTCTGATATTTCCAAAGTTCAGTTATAAATGATGTTAAACATGCCTACAGTAGCGCGTATGCACGCGGATGCTGTGCTACTCTATCCCAGTGCTTCCCAACCCGTGTGCCGCGGCACACAATTGTGCCGCAGCAACGGTAGAATTGTGCCGCGGCAAAATATTGGAAAATAGTAAAATAATAATAGTGCCATGTTAATTGTTAATTAATAATTATAAGTTTATTTATATCTCTTCAATGAAGTTATGCATGAAATAGTGATGCAGATTTCAAAGAAAACGTGCAACCTATTTCTGAAGAACGGTAATCAATATTATAATCAGGGCGCGATTTGCGGGGGGGGGAAGGGGTAATCTTCCTCCCACTGCCCAACTGCATCCCCGCTACTGCTACATTCCCCACCACTACATCCCCCACTGCTACAGTTTCCAACAACTATATCCACCCAAGCTCGACATATCCCCCCCCCCACTGCTCCAGGTCACAAATCGCACCCTGATTTTAAAAATGTATGCTAGACTAGAGTATAATAATATTATACACTACTAGTAGGCATACACAATGCATACTTTAAAAATGAAATGTGTGCATTTCGGCTGAATTGTGCCGTTGTCTGTAGTGTATAGACCTATGTTTCTTGGATAGTGTGCTGTGGCTGGAAAAAGTTTGGGAAGCACTGATTTATCAAGTCACCCAACTTTATTTATTTTTATTACTTATAATTACGATGTAATTATTTAACGCAGCGCACTATAAATTCACGTCAATTTCTGTATGGTTTGTGGAAACCTAAGTCTTAATAATATTATTGCAATTTGCTTTTTCTCCGGCGCTTTTTCGTCATACCTACTCAATTTCTTTGTGTTCTGGCCTGCGTTCGGCTGTTATGATCATTGTGTGCTGCTGCTGTGTCAGGTATTTCCGATAGCGGCAATAATTATTGACATTCAGAGATAGTACCGTGCAGTGCACTGTATTTCATTCATATCTATATTCTATGGCATCTCTGCTTGGTTTTCCATAGCAATTCTATGTTTGATGTTGTTACGGTAACACTCAGCAGTCTGCTACTTTACTTTTTTGACTTGCATTTTCATTTTTTCTGGGAGCCAAGCATCGAACCCCAAACTCGCCACCTCCACCCGCCCAAATTCCATTCCCCCTGGGTCCAATGAGTCTAGATGAAACACTGGACATTGACACCCTATTATGGGACATCCCCCGCCCCGACCGCAAATTCCCATGAAAATGCCTACGATTTGTCACATTAACTCCTATATCTATCGAAATTTCTCTCAAACGTTTACCTTTTATAAGTAATAAAAGTCAAATAAATATTTCTTTCGCCAGGTTACTGGCTGGTTTGTGGCAAACTGATAAACTACTTCGTTTAAGTCAGTCACTGACGCCGAGTAAATGCTTGTATGAATTAAATTAATTTGATTATCGAATATTTGTCGTATATAAAGGCCAACTATCTAACATGAGAAATTGTGACGAATCGATTTCATCTAAACTCCAAAATGTTCATTCCACGAAGACGACAAACTCAATACATGAAAATCGTCAACTTTTCTTGAAACATGATTAACGTTTTACAGGCATATCAACGGTAGAGACTTATCTTTAAATGACACACACACACACACACACATTTGCATTGAGAATATTCTGTAGACGTTAACAGTTCGAAGACGTTTAGCTATCAGTAGGAATGCTTTGCCTGAAACTGATCTTTGGTTGATGAATCGAATTATCTTCTAAGGCACTCTTCTTCAATCAATTATTTGCTTTCACTATACCTGACGCTCACTGCTGCTGCCACTTTAACAACGCTGACAGAAAAAAATCCAATCCAACAAAGACCCAATCCAACCCAACCCCAAACCCACCATGATTCAGACCCAACCAACCTCAAACCACGAAAACAATAGGGTTACCCGACCCAACCCACCGCAATACATTACAATTTCATAAACCATGACTTGTTTTCTGACCCAGCCACCTCAACCCACCATAAACATGGAAATGTCTGACCAAACCCAACCCAATCCGACCCAACCCAACCCGTGTTTATGGCTGCGTTGACAGTTACAAAAACTACGTACAGAACGATTAGAGACACATTATAGCACAGTGCAACATACATAAAGACAAGGCAGAGTCCGTTTCACCATTGCTACTACATTTTGATAATAATCAAACACTGCAAATACGCATTAAAAACCATTCATTGAAAATAACACTTAACTGTAATGCTCACGATGATCGTATGGCGCCGATAACAATAGCAAAATTAATGATTCGACGGTAACAGTTTGCCTAAAGCGTATATTACCGTGTAGACCATGATCAACGCTCTTCACAACACAATGCTACGATTAGCTCTTACACTAGAACTCTTTAAATCAGCGGTTCTCAACCTGTGGGTCGCGAGTCGCGTCCCCGACGGGGCTCGAATGACGATTTGCCAGGGGTCGCCTGAAACCTTCGGAAATATGGGGTCGTCTCTTTTTTGATGCGCAAAACTTGTAATTTTACAAAATTTTCCCATTGGTAGTTAATAGTTTTTTTTACTATGGGCCCTAGACTTAACAGCCATTCGAGGATAGGCATTGTAGACAATTGAATCAGAATGATTTCAAACATTTTAATTGCTGTAGCATTATTACTTTTAACAGTTTACAGTATGAACGAAAGTGCTTTTACGGTTGGGGGTCGCCGCATCATGGGGAATTGAATTGAAGGGGTCGCGGTACTATAAAGGTTGAGAACCGCTGTTTTAAATTGAATACAATTCGTGATTTACGAACAAAGACGTCACAGACGCTTAATAGTTGAGATTCGGATTTTTCACAATCGTCGGTCAATGTCACTGGCGTAGCCAAGGGGGTGTGGAGGGGAGCGCACGGAGTTCTGCTCCCCTATTCTGGCTGTGATCAGTCGTGGGTTTGGCGCAAAACTGTCGAGAAATTTTTCGAAGAGAGAGGGGGAGCAACGGGGTTGAAATATGAGTGTTAAAGTGTCAGAACATTTTAACTTTTTCGTCGGGCTTGACATGTTACTCCAAAATGTCCTCACCCCCACCCATTCCTGAACATTGGTTACGCCACTGGTCAGTGCTCTACAAGTGAATGCAATTGCTTTGCGTTCTTCCCCCCCCGCCACTCGTCTCCATTTTGCAAATGATTCTTTTTGCAACCGAGAAACATTTTCAGGACAACACGAATGTGTGCGATGACGACGACGACGACGACACTGCAAACAATCGTTTATCAGTATGAGATTGCAACGTCTGTCAGATAGCATCCGGTAAAACTTCGCTTTCTGCCACAACCAGACAAACCGACAACACCACCACCAACAACAACAACAACCACAGGGTTTGCCGCTGTTGACCAAGATCTGGCATAGCAGGGTGATGACAATGGCAGCGACAATGTCAAGCAGATAGTGATGACAAGAGTACATCGTCGCCCACGACACCCATACTATATAGAGAACGAACAGGCTGCGACTTCCGGTTCCGGTCGGAAGCGACATCATGACGCACATCGGCCAGGCCACGTGACCGGACGGAAACGACGCGAAAGGCACAGGGTTGCCGTTGAAGATCGTATAGAAAAACGGGACTCCGGTCCACTGGTCGAGCCGCGCAAAGGCGCAACCCTCCCGATGCTGGAGGCCCGGCGGCGGGTAACCGCCACCGAGCGGCCTGCCCGCGACCGACGACGACGACGACGACGGATGCTGTTCGGTCGACGGCAGGGTCGCCGCCGCCGCCGCCGCCGCCGCCGCCGCCGGGTGTTGTGCCAGCTGGACGCCGCTGTCGAAGACCCACGGCGGGGCGGTCGGGAGCAGGAACCAGATGACGTAGTGCGTCCACATGGAGCACCCGAGCAGCCGGAAGAAGTGCGGTACGCGATCCGAGCGCCGCACGGCGTACAGGTAGACGGGGAAGGCGACCGGTATCAGGTAGTGAAGCAGGTAGGGCAGGGCGGCCAGGACGTCGAAGACCGGGTGCTGGACGGACGAGACGGCGCGGTGGGGGGCGAACGAGAACAGCGCCACCTCGACGGCGGAGACGTTGTACAGGGCGACGCAGTGGACGTCGCTCGCCCGCGGAAGGATGCGGATCCGGTCGTTGACGCCGTAGACGAAGAGAAAGACGAAGCAGGGAACGGCGCTGCGCAGCGCCGCCGCCCCGGCGCTTATCGCCGTGACCGTACGGGCGACGACGGACGGCGGATGGGACGAGCGAAGCCACTCCTGCCCGCCGGCTGGCTGCACAACACCGTTGGCGGTGATTCGGTTGCTGGGAACCATGGAGTCGGTTGGTTGAGGAGTCGATGGGACACTTCGAGACTGGATCGGTCTTGCTTCTCGCTTTGTTACGACTTCTCTGTCTGTCTGTCTGTCTCTGTCTCTGTCTCTCTCTCTCTGTAGGTCTCTCTCTGTCTCTCTATCTCTCTCTTTCTCTCTTTCTCTGATTCTGTATGTCTCTGTTTCTGTCTGTCTTCTCTTTGTATGTCTCTCTCTGACTCTTTCTATTTCTCTCTGTCTCTTTCTGTCTGTCTCTGTCTATGTATGTTTGTCTGTCTGTCTGTCTCTCTCTTTCTCTCTATCTCTTTCTCTTGCTCTCTTGTTCTTGTTCCTTTTGAATCGCAATATCATCGGATATTCAGGCTGTTTAGCAACCGAGCGTCACCACTTGATTTGGACTGATGTTGAGATGTCGGTCGGGACGATTACCCTATTACCAAAGACGACGATGCGATAGCGGACAGACAGGGCGTCAAATGGCAAAACCAAGAACTGCGAAAAGAAGGAAGTGGAAACAACAACGACGACGACGACGACGCACAGGTGCAAGGAAAGATATCTAGGAGAACAGATAGAAAGCAACAAGACTGCACGGTGTTCCTTTGGTAAATGGCATCTGTTTTCGTGCAGAAGAACTTGGTCGAGTCGTGGCTGGCGAATGGTAAGCTGGAAGCGACGGCAACAGGGTGATGTTATCTTGTCTGTGCCATTCGATTCGATTTCTTGTGTCGCCGAATCAGTTGCTCACCTGAACCGAAACACAAGCATAATAGACTTTTAGCCTGCACCACAGACGTATGCATGCATGGGGTAGAAATATTGATGCATAAATACACTGTATTATTGTAAATCAATGCGTTAACCTCGTACGTAACGTCAGGATATACCCGGAATAACGGAGCACGCTTTGTAAATCGATATGTGGCAAATTAATACAACGATAAAAGCAGCTAGGCTCTATATGCTGCACAATGCCTGGATCAGGAAAAAGAGGCAGGCCAAGAAAAAGTGGGAAGACAACATCTAAGAGTGGACAGGATTCACTATCGAGCACGCGATAAGAAGAGCAGAAGATCGTAACATCTGGAAGATGACAGTTCATAATGCAACCATGCAATCTTCGGAGCGAAGACGGTTGATGACAAGACAAGACAAGATATGCTGAGTCATATAAATCGAACTGCACGAACCGAGTTTAATTGCCTCCAGGGAAGAGAAAACTACCTTCATAGGGTATAGGAGCATGGGAAAATCGTTTCTCCGACTTCCTCCTTTACATAGGTTTTTGGGTCGGGTAGTCAACCCCCGTTTTCTGCAGTAAATCTCGCTAATACAGAATAATACTCGCAAAATTCGGCTTTATTCCGCTTTCACAGATGGAATGACGATCATAACTATGAAATTATATATATACTAGGTGTTTACCCGTCAAAAATGACGGGAAAGATTGGCTGTTTTACCACCCAATTTTGTGCAAATGCAATCAGGGGCGGCGCTGGTTTTGTTGACTGGGTGGGTCTAATGCAATCTACAGCCAGGACCCGCCGGCTCAGACTACCCGTCACCCCAATCAACATTTTTCTGCGTATTTGAACGATTTGCTTGGGTGCCCCTGCCCCCGAGGCTGGGTGGGTCCGGACCCACGGACACCCCCCAGAGCCGACCCTGAATGCAAGACAATTAATTTCCTAAAATCGCCGCCTTTTCCTTCAACCGAGTTAACGCCCATTCGCAGGAATTTGCTGAAACTTGATAGTCAAGGTAAGTGTACTGATTTGGCAGTGTCGAACGACATGCAGTGCTTGATTCTCTTTGTTTGCTGTGCTGCTTTTCACGCCGAGCAACCGCCTGCTCCTCATTCTCAATTGTCGGAAAGCTCGTGAACGCTGAACTTCTTGTTTTGCACGGACGGTTAGAAAGAGGAATAAAAAAGCTAAACAATGGTGCAGACCTCATCTTCTTAGCTCTTATATAGCCTGAGATATAGCAAATTCAAAAAATTGGAAACTTTCTCACAATTCAAAACTTTCATGAAATTCACCGATATAATACTTATGTTTAAACATTGGGGTCATCGGGCTAGAATTGATAGATCTTTGCCAAATGTCAACCGATTTTCAAACTTTTGGTTTATTTTGTTCCTCTGACATCCCTTTACAACATTGCCGCTGACCAAAGTAGGAAAATATTTTGCTGGGGCTTTAAAAATTTTCGTGATATTTTAGGCCGTAAAGTGGACTCTACCCCAAATTTTTTTTTTTTGCACAGACGGTTAGAAAGAGAAATAAACAATCTAAACAATGGTGCAAACCTCATCTTTTTAGTTTCTATATAGCCTGAGATATTTACAGCAATCATTTCTGAAGAACGCTTTTCCAAAAATTAAATCCCCAGTACCAGCGTCTTTTAATCCCCACTTGAGGGGTAAAATTTTTAAAAAATAGGTATTGAGGCTAGGAAGGAATAAATAATATATTAATAATAATGGGGGAGGGCATTGGGAGAGGAAGGGGGAGGTTTGGGAAGAGGAAAGTGGGTTGTACAGGTTTTCGGAGCAGCGTTGTGTAGGTTTGGGAATGGGGTTTGGGGCCAGGTGGGGTAGGGCGGAGCAGTGATGGGTTGGGGCATTGGGAGATGGAGAGAGGTACGGGGGTTGGGAGAGGGTGAGAGAGGATGGAACGGGGTTTGGGGCCTGTCGGGCAGGGCGGGTATGAGTTGGGGCCTGGTAGATTTGGAGAGGGATGGGTAGAGGGAAATGGAAAAGAGAAGAGGAACGGGGTTTGGGACCGGGGCAGGAATGGGTTGGGGCCAGGGCGATTGGGAGAAAGATGGGGAGAAGGAGAGGGAAGGAGAACGGGGGTTTTGGGGCCGAGGCCGGAATGGGTTGGGGTCAGGGCGATTGGGAAAGGGGTGGGGAGAGGGGAAGGGGGTGGGGAAAGTAAGGAACGGGGGTTTGGGGCCGGGGCGGAATGGGCTGGGGCCTGGGCGATTGGGAGAGGGATGGGGTGAGGAAAGGGAACGGGGATTTGAGCTGCAATTAAGACGCTAAACGCTGCGTTGTTTAATTATACTGTTTTGATTAAACAATATTTGGTTGTCAACAACAGCGTCTTGCAAAATCTGCCGTGTATCGTGACCGACAGACAGATTCGCCGGATTCGCCGGACATCGAGAATTATATAATAAGATATATATATATATATATATATATATATATATATATAACTTTTTTAAATAAGTCCTCAGTAAGTACCGTTTTATATATATATATATATATATGTGTGTGTGTGTGTGTGTGTGTGTGTGTGTGTGTGTGTGTGTGTGTGTGTGTGTGTGTGTGTGTGTGTTGCGGGTATTTGAGTGTGAGTGTGTATGTGAGTCTATGTATCACTGGTCTGTCTCGGTGAGATCATTGAAATCTGATCCATCAATTAGGCCCACCGACAGTAAACAAGACTATCAGATGTTACAAGGCCGGATGTAATACAACTCTATATCCTCCCCACTTGATAAGGCGTTCATTTAAAGAACATCTTGGTGGAACAATGAGCGAACAAAAACTGTGATAAGAGAAACCAGAGATGTCCATGGGTTTGGTTAACCTATGGGTTGGGTTGGATCAGGCTTTTCAATAGTTATGGTAGGTTGATTTGGGTCAGAAAATAGGCCATGGTTTGAGAAATTGTAATCTATTACGGTTGGTTGAGTTGGGTCAAGTAACCCTATTGCCAGAATGGGTTGGATTGGAGATTTGATGGGTTGAGTTGGGTGGAGTTCTAAAAAATGGACCAATAGACATTTCTGAGAGAAACCACAAACAAAGTAGTTCTCTTGAAAAGTGCAACTTGATACCCGAGCAGCGAGTCGAGAGAAGCCTGTCGACGCGAAAAAGCTTCGAATAATTATTCTCTGCTGGATTTGGAAACAAAATTGCTACAGTAATCCTGCAGACCATGATCAAATCGATTCTGTAGCAGAAGATCTCGACGAAATCGATTCTGTTTCCTGATTTCTCGATATATAATATATATATATATATATATATATATATATATATATATATATATATATCCCGATAATTCACAGCCCGATAAAAATATTATTGTTTAACGCATCGGCAAACGTAAAATCTCCGTCGCCTTTTCTGTTAGCACGCTGGTCCGTTACTCTTCCTTCTGTTTCCGCGCGCATATCACTTATCAAAGTTTTTGCGGAGAAAAAAATAATACGCAACATTCGCCGTATCCGTGATATTAGATTTCCGTTGCTATGTGTTCTTGCTTCTCGCTTGTCTGTTCTGATAAAACCATTGATTAATACGCGCACTATAACATCGCTCGTATTCTACGTGAGATCGTTATAGAATATCGAATGCAGCAGTTTGAGACGAGTTATGTAGGGCCTATGCTTAAGCCAATCAACGCGGTGTCTTAATTGGCTCCATGTCTATTTATAATATTTTCGATTTCTAAAAAAGTTCTTTCGACACATCTGCATTGCTCTAATTGGCCCTAAAAGAACAAAAATAATACGAGTCCATTTGAGTATGAATAAAATCACTATCTGTCGCAGATATTCCGTATATTTAAGAAAACTGACTTATCCCATGATATTCGGGCTCCTTGTAGACGTTTAGCTATTATACACTATGCTGTCGGTGTACATCTGTACGAATTTAATTTTTCCCTCTCGTCCAAGAAGGACAGTTAATCAGTTATATCTGTCGACTGTGTGCCAGTGTTCATCTTCTGCCATTTTATGAAACATCTGAGCTCGACGTTTAACGCTGTCCGCGTGTTTTTATAGTATTTATGGTAACGTCATCATATAATTATAGCAGTGGTTCTCAACTCGTGGTCCGCGGACCAAAAGTGGTCCGCGAGATGGGGTCTAGTGGTCCGCGGCAAATTCTGAAAACGTTAATAACAATTAGACATATATATTTTCCATCGAGCAGGCAGCACAAGTAAGTAAGGTGACGATGGCGAGGAACGAAGATCACACTCGAAGACCTTTTTTGCTTGGCATGATTTTTCTCAATTTCAAGTGGTCCGCGATAAAATTTTGATCTTCAAAAGTGGTCCGCGAGACAAAGGGGTCTGAGAACCATTGACATATAGCAATCAGTCTTTTCCGGGCGCCTCGTATGTCAGACCGAAGTTGAGTGGTCATAATAATTCCAGGCAAGTCCAGAGGCCTGGACATCTTTTGCGTCTGCGACCGACCCGAGTGCCAAGAGATCGAATCGATCGCGTTTGTTTGCCAAAGTGAGAAGTGCTATGGAAACAATGGGCGACGGCACATTAGGGCAAGTGGGGGTGGGGTGGGGAACTTGCCTCACCCACTGGAAAATGCAAATACCAATATTTCACATTGAAATTTGAAAGCCTTGCTAAAATATTAACCTTGCTACCTTTGCGTTAAAATGTGTTTTGCCCCTCTTGGTGGAGAAATTTATGTGGTGTAACCGTGACCATTATGCTTTACCCTCCTGGAAAAATTTCTATAGGCGCCCGTGTCTAGAAAATAAATATTTCGTCTGCTGCGTCTGCTGCTGCTGCTGTGAAACGCAGGCAGACGTCGTTCTAACAGCCGTGTTTTCATCAAAGGTACAACTGCTGCGATAGGGGCGTCGCCTTTGGATCTAATTCACATGTTGTTTTATCGAAGAGAAACCGAATACCGGGTTTTCTGGACATGCGACGCTCCATAAAAACTAATACACCATACGTTGAAATAATTTCTAACTTAACGGGAAGTTTTCAACGTCGCTCCTATCCTATGCAAATGCCGGAAGCTGTATGAGCAAATTAACTGGGCTAGAGGATTGCACTGTTATTGAGTGCTTTGTGGACTGTATTTGGGCTTATGATTGTATGTTGTTTAATTGTTATGCTATCGGTACTCAATAATTCCCAAGGGTCTTACGGAAAAAATTGTCCGTAGACAGGTGAAAATACATGCCATACAAACATACATACATACATGCGTTTCAGCTTTCGTATGGATTCGAGTCGGAGGTGGAAAATGAGGAAACATTTTGAAAATCGGTTCACATTTGACAAAATTATGAAAAATATACAGTGACATGTTTTTATTGGCCAACAGTATATATATACATACAGGGACGTCATTTGGGGGGGAAGGGTAGGGGAGCCGTTGCCCACCCATCTGATTTTTAGAAAAAAGGAGGTTTTTCCAAAAAGTTTTTCCACCAATGTTTTTAATAATTACTTGTTTTGCTCCCCTGATTTATAGGGAACAAATTTTCTCACCATCACCACTGTGTTAAGTTGTCTTTAGTGAAAATGAAAAGCAAAAAAAGTCGTCAGCCCCTGAAGGAGAGGCTTGATGTTTTGAAAAGCTAAAAAGAAGGTTCAACTTTTTCGCAAACTTGCCACATCGAAATTGTCTTGCCCCCCACCGCCCGCTGAAAAACAGTGAAATGACGTCTCTGTGTACATAATGTATGTATGCTGTATATAATTATTATGAATGGTTTACACAGTCTCAATTAAAATGTAAAACTACTACTGTTGGGCAGATCAAGCGTTTAATCAAACATTTTCAAAAGACCGGACTGTATAGAAGAGATTTGAAGTTTCTGGAATTTCCATTAATTTCTTCTACGCGTTTCCATTCCTTTCGTCGCAAATCTTTCGCAGACAGCCATATTCCTCTTGTTTAATGGCTGTCAGTTTCACCCACCGCCTCAATACGTTACGAGGCGTTGCAGTAATATCCTTCCTACAACATCTGTTACATTCAATTAAATCTCCCTGACGGATACAACTGCGTCAAAAACTGGAGCAACTGGGGGAGAATATTCAGATTAACTGTCCGCTGATTTCGGTAACGTGCAATTGCCAGTGTTGGAGTTGCCGGTGGGTTTGGGGGTTGGGGTTGGGGGTTGAGCTCCCCCAGCTAACTTTGTAACCCTCCCAAAAATCGCATATCGGGTACATGCAGTTTCTGTCATTCGTTGAATTTCAGTCCTCAACCCCCCGACCCCCGGCCAGCTCAAATTTCACAACTCCAATACTGTGCAATGCTATCTTAAACTGCTGTGATGACTGATGTCTTATGGGTGCTCTGAATTCATCAATTCGGACCATACTGCTGTTTCAGGTAATAGTCTAGTCATTCCACATTGAATTTGACAGTCCCCCCACCCATCTTTTTTTACCGGGCCCAGACACTGCTGATGACCTTTTTTGCTAGTTGTCAGCATTTTTCACCTCCCAGAGCTCATATTTACTGTCTGGACAATGTACAAGATAAAGTTATAAATTGATCTATGCATTTTGAAATTTCCGGACTAAAATTCATGCATTTTCAGTAATTCGATTTATTTTATATCAATCGTTATTCTTATTTACCATTTATAGTCCCGATAAATTATAAATTCTCTACATTTAGACTAAAACTGATGTCAAATTGACATCAGAAAATGCTGTTTACCTTGTTCTGTAACTTTTATCTAAATTAACTCAGAAAATGCCGTATTTTATCGCAAGAGCTTAGCTGAACAGCCCATCCACAAAACAATTGTGTTTCAACGATTCTAATCATGATTAACTGCCAGACAAGTAGGAAATCGATAACTGCAAGCAATATCAAGCACCCGGAAAATTTTCGCGGAATGTCATGATGCTTATAAAATAAAGCTTATCTTGGCAGATAGAAACATTTTATCGAGCCCACACTGGAAGGCACATAAAATTACGAACTAATCGCAGATTTTTGCAGACTGCAACGACGCGCTCAAATAACAATGTACCCAACTGTTTTATCGTTCTCCTATCGTGCCTAGAACTGTTACCGCGGTGCGTGTGTATATACTGTGTACTGCGCCCACAAATGCAGTAAAATCGTAGATCACTTATACAAGTCTTGTATAAATTAATCGAAAAGTGGCACTTGTGCATGGCGGAGTCTCGTATCGTAAAAATTAAACCAGAATAAGCGTTTCCAAATGAGTTTCACCGCCCACTTGATCTTTTATCTGATGCATAGATTCAAACGACAGACACGCGTTCTTGCTCCCCCTCCCCCCGCCCAATGTACGCCTACATTTGAGTCTCGCGTACAGTGCACAGAGCAGGGTTTCTATAGGCTGCTGTGTTCTCATAAACTTCTAATTTATCGATAGTGGACTTGCTGAACTATTTCCCGTCTTATCAAAGCAAAATTCTTGCTACGAAATCGATCGCTTGAGCTTCAGGTATTGTTGATGGAAGAAAGCAAGTATATTTCGAACAGAAGTTTCACAAAATGAGAACAAACTAATTTTAAATATAATTGCAATTAATTCTAATATCAGAAACAAATATGAATAGGACATATTTGAGTAAAGTTCGCCTCCTGTTTGTTATATTTTACTGCGAAACTCTTAGCCTACATGCACATGTGCGTGTGTGTGGGTGGGTGGTGATAGGGAGAGAGAGAGAGAGAGAGGGGGGAAGAGCTGCAAGCGCTGGCTAAACTATATATCGTCAAATCTACAATTTATTCGTACATGTACATGTGCATGTACCATTTGTGTTAAACACTCATCGTCTAGAAATCTTATCGTCTTATCAGAGTTTCGCGACAAAACGCAACACAATGGAAGTAAGTTTATATATATATATATATATATATATATATATATATATATATATATATATATATAATTGTTCTGTGCATTTAGTTTTTCCGTTTGAAATTTCTGGAAAAAGGGCTGTTTACACAAGGCATCTTCGAGTGCCTCACCGCTGAGCTGAACAATATTTTTAGC
>CM030839.1:13672695-13837695 GCA_018105865.1 Metaphire vulgaris | reverse complement strand
AGTAGTGCATGTAGCGCCGAGAAAATAACAATAACAACTGCAAGAGGAAACCACAGTGCGAGCAAAAGAAATAACACAGGTAATAAGATGAAGAGAATACCATTAATGTATATTCACCGATTCAACGCAGCCTATCCATCGGATGCAAATGCCTAGACGACCACAATAAAAGTACTAATTTAACTAGCGCCGCTTGAAGCTATCCATCTTGAAGCTATGTCCAATGTATCTATACAGGGTGGCGTAAAAAATCGGACTATATTAAATGCAAATCTAACTGTGACTAGTCCGGTTTTTTTGCGCCACCCTGTATGTATGTGATCATTGTATAAGTAAGTCAATAAGTCACCAAAGTTCTGCCATATTTCACCCATATAGGGTCTAGTCTAAAATCATTACATTGGCTTAAAATGACTGAACGTATCCAATATAAGATAACAGTAGCCTACTCGCATATACAGTAGCTCACTTCAATCACCAAAATCTGTCTACCTTAGGACACTACAGTATTAACCCCTTAACTGGGTGCCCCGAGTAACGCTCGTCCATTTTACATTGAGTTACAAATAGTTGCCCAGTTAAGGCGTTAACGCCTCAGCCTCCTCGACCCGCACGATCGTCATCTCTTCTCACTCTTTCATGTCTGCTGAATCAATCACACCCTGAAAATCTGCAACCGTGCCTTTTCCCACGCCGCACCTGAACTTTGGAACTCTACCCCAGCTCACTCCGCCAGTGTTTATTCTAGCCACCTTGACATTGGGAGGGGAAGTTTGAAATGTTTGGGGGGACAAGATTTGTCTCTTCACGCTTTTGGGGAAAATTTCCATCCCACAAGCCAACATATACAAATTTTGGGGGGAATTTTAAAACTTTGGGGGAATTTCCCCTCCCAAAAAAACAAACAAACAGGCCTAGAATAAACACTGTCCCTCCGCAGTCTTAGACACTGTCAAACATCAAATTCCAAATCCTCGTTTCCCATAATTCCTGCATTATCTCCTCATGTCTTCAGACCTAAGCTTAAATCCTTCCTTTTGTCTAAAATCCTTTCCTCCATAGATCTAATTAAAATACGTGGCATCATCAAATAGTCAACAGTGATTTTATTCATTGCTTCACGAGATATTATAACGTGCTCTACGCTGTGGACAAAGGAATACAATGCGACATAAGGAAGTCGAATTTTTAATCAACAAAAGATTGGCTTAGGGCAGTGCTGCCTGTGGATAGGCCTACTGCTGATCGGTGGCGTGTAGAGAACGGCGGGCGCCCGGAGCAAAGTCGATAAAAAATGTTTACCAAGCAAAAAAAGTAGCCGGGTCAATTTTGGCGTTCCCCATGTGGTCGGCGCCCGAGACTACCGCCCCACCGGCCCCCAACCTAAACGCTACTGGTCATGGATTTTTTACACCCCTAACACCCCCAACACCCCCCTCATTTGAGGTCGACACCCCTCCTAACATTTGGTAATGTGACAATGGTATGCATACAAAATGCATACTAATTAGCTCAGGACACCCCAATTTGAGATCGACACCCCCCAAATTCACAATCCTAGAAATATCCCTGCTACTGGTGCTGAGGGTTCATTTGGGAAGGGCAATGCGAAGACGATTTAAATTTTTGGACGGTGAGAATGGGTGTCTTCAAAACAAAGAACATTGGTTGTCTCCATAACATTGATAACTGCACGTTCAATTCACTATTTCGCCAAATGTTCGTTTCAAAATATTAAGCCGATAATTCAATCACAGGAATAGATATGGATTTGACTGGATAAGGAAATTAGACTAATTCGATTTCAGTTGAATTGGAGCTCAGCTTCGTATCTGCAGCATAGGGTCGCAGAGGCCTTGGATTACACCCGAGGCATATGAAACGATAAGCTGAGTCGCTGTCTATCATTAAAAATGAACCTTGGCATTAAACACATGGAAACAATTAATTGTTATACAGAGACCTTTCAATATCAGTTCGAGCCTGACTTATTACGGACTTAGAGCTGTGAAAGAGACAGTGGAGTGGCGTAGCTAGGGTATCCGGCGCTCGGGAGGGGGGGGAGGAGCAAGATGTACCAGTGACACCTTCAATCTCCCAGAAATCCTGACAAGCGAAAAAGGTCGTCGGAGGGTCTGAAAAAGTGTGCCTCAATTTCTAAAAATACCTGACGGGCAAAAAAGGTCCTCGACTATTTTGCTTAGTTAAGTTACATAAACCTTCCGTGCTTAAATGTTCCATATCCAACCGTGGTAAAGGACTATCTTATAAAAAAAATTGGTGATCAATTTGGCGCCCCTCTCCTCGGAGCTCGGGGGCGGTTGCTCCCCTGCCCCTCCCCATCGCTACGCCACTGAAAGGAGATCGCGAGTTTGTCAAGGATCAACGGAATAAAATAATTATTAGCGCCATTTGCTTCGTTGTTTTCGAATTGTATGCGTTCGATTTTTGCCAGTGCGAACCACTTCACGCGAAATAGCAAAGTTGTGTATTGCGAAAGTTAAAAACTGTTACTCTAAGGAAAAGTATCTCGAAAGGATGTCTCGTCATCAACTGTGCACCCCCCTCGCTAAAACTGCTAACGAAAGATCTTTCGTGTTGGAAAATCGGTCTGAGTTGCACAGGTTTTGGAGACACAGTCTATAAGCGAAACGCCTAGATTATCCCCTCGAAGATAGACCCATTACAACTGCGCTTGAAATTAACTAGATTATTCTTTTGTGAGATTTACGTAAACACACGAAAACGAGCAACGAAATTCCGTTCTGGATCTATAGCCACTCCGAACTTAGCAGAATATGCTCATCGACTTTAATATTTTTGACGGTCATTTTAAAAATCATTTTACAGTTTTTTATCATTGTCTCTATAGTCTGACGTTTTTCACAACAACCAAATTAAAACAATACGTTAAAACTGGGCAAAGGAAAACAATCCACACCTATGCTATCGCCACGATAGAAACTGCTGTGGGGTCGTCCATAAATGACGTGACGCGAACTTGGCACTTTTTTGACCCCCTCCCACTACGTAACGCGACGTAACAAAAAGTCAGATCCCCCTAAAATATGACGTAACAACGGACCTACCCCCATTTTCGTCTTCAGAAAAGTCTTGACAAGCAAAAAAGGGTCATTCATCCTTCTATTTTTCCCTCTCCAAACATACTGACAAGCAAAAAAAGGCCATCCTTGTATTTTCCCCTCTCCAAATACCCTGACAAGCAAAAAAGAAAAAGGTCGTCACTTAAAAATATTGTGTTGCGTTACGTCACATTTACGGAACCCCTCCACTCGTAATACTTCATAACAAATGTCCGGACCCCCTTCCCCCTAGGCGCGTTACGTCATTTGTGGACGAGCCCTGTAGCTGATGTTGTTATTGCTGCTATTGATGCTGTCGTCAGCCGCCATTGTTGTTGTTGTTGTTGTTGTTCAAGGGACTGTGTCTGTCACCCTATTTGAATGAGCATGGCCAGTATGACATTCGCGCTCTGTACTCCAGCGCCTGAAGAGCGAGCCGTCTGATCAAATTCCTTCCCGTCTCTGGTCTAGGCCTTTTACCTACTTACTTTTTTGCTAAAGATAGCTCCGTGAGTCATGTGTCGTCATACCTTCGTTCAAAGGACCTATTCGAATTCCGACGATTTCGGCAAAATTTGCAACCGACGACTTGTCCTCGATCTCGACGGAGGAGGAGGAGGAGGAGAACAACGTGCCAGAGCGGCCGAAAAATCCAATAAAATCGGCCAGAAAAATGGCGGTCAGTCGGTTAAGTATATACAGCACACGGGGCCTAATCCGCCGACGATAATCATATTAATACACCGCGTAGAAGACGTCGCGTTTGCTTTCGAACGCCGCTGGGGGTGGGGAGTGGGGCCAAGCCGCTGCCTCCGTGGCCGTGGCCGCCTCCGCTGCAGACGACGAGGACACGACGATCGGGGTAGACCCAGCCGCACGCACTCGGACAGACGGAAGAGGCAGGGAAAAGGAGGAGGAGGAGGAGGATTGTTAGGACGTTCTGGAACGGTGTGCTATACTGAACGGAGGCGGTCTTGTGCCGTGTGGAACGAGCATCTCTACCTCTCTCTCTATCTGCTTCTCCTCCTGCGGCGCTCGCTAGGCTGCTGCTGCTGCTGCCGGCGATGACGATGATGATGATGATGATGACGACGACGACGACGACGATGATGATGATGGTTGTTGTTGCTAGAATCGCCTGTGTCCGTACGGATTCTAGTAACGCCGGTTAGACCGTTGGTAAATACCATACACGCTGGCAGTTTCGATTCGCCGCTAACAACAACAACACACAAACTGTAGGGTGAATAATCTAATGGGAGCGTGGGAGTGATTGGGGTGGGGTGGGATGGGGTGGGGTGGGGTGGGGCAGAATCAAGTAACGGAAACGGTTGTCATGCAATGCACTTGGCCACGGCGACGACTGAATTGGACTCGACGATATCAGACGCCGCCCGATCGGCCGCTTCTGTCACGACGAACGGAGTCAATAGTTTGGATTACAGCGGACAACGGAACCTTCGCCCCACAACCGATCGACGCGTAACACGGCAACAGCGACAGAAACAAATCCAAGCAATTTGCTGAGAGACAGAGAGACACACACAGAGAGATACAGAGAGACAGACAGACAGACAGACAGACAGACAGAGTCAGAGACAGAGACAGAGACAGAGACAGAGAGAGAAAAGCACGGTCGTATATTCTCCAATAGATAACGACGTAATGCTGCAAATGCCCATTGAATATATACACTATATAGGCCCCTACATTCGTGGCAGTGGTTAAATTACTTTTTCAGAGGTGCCGGATCTCCTTGTTTTTCCTCCGGCCACAAAATTTCTTAACAAACTTTTTAAAATTTCATTTAAAAATTCATTTTAAAAGAAAATTTAGACTACAGTTCACGTTTTCTTTTCTTTCCCGTACATGCAAAGTGCTAAAGTAAAAAGCAACAGATCACAACGAATGAAAAGAACGTTCCGGATCTGATGCCAGACATCCCGGATCGGAGATTCGGCAAGATCCGGCTCAATTTAACCCCTGCCTACATCTATACACCTACGCTATGTGGCAGCGTTGTATTAGGATATATATATATATATATATATATATATATATATATATATATATATATGTGTGTGTGTGTGTGTGTTGTGTGTGTGTGTGTGTATGCGTGTGTGTGTGGCGTTGATTTATTTGCCCAAAAAGGTGTACATGTAAGTTACAGGCCCCTATTCATAAGGAAAACTGACGTATTTTCCTACAACCCCTTCAAAGCGTATACGTAGCCGTTCGCATATATGGGCGAGCAGAGACGCTTTTAAAGGAAATGTTTTGATAATTAGCCTATAATCGGGAATTCAGAATTTCCCCGCTGGTACAGTATGTGTTTCTGGTTGTCGATAATTTCGCCGAAGTCAACAACTGCTGGAGTTTTGAGCTCTCTTGAAATCTCTGAGACGAATCGAGAACTGTCTCTCCCATTATAAGTCAGGGGCGTAGCGACGGGGGGTATATCGGTATATATACCCTCCAAAAATCAGTCTCCCTTAAAGTTTTTATGTGATTTACTTGTGGTTATATGTGGTTTATATGGTTTATGTGGTTTATAGTTAAGATTTATACCCACCCAAAATATCTATACCTTCCCAAATCAAATTCCTGGCTTACGCCCCTGTTATAAGTCTGTGCGCAACGACGAAAGAAAGCAGTTTGTGACCGAATGCTCGTCGGACATGAGCATTTTAGAGCAAGCATTAGTCCTACAGGGACGCGTTGCAGAGTCCATGGTGAGAATAAGTTAAGAGGACTGTCTCTCCGAATAAGGCTGAGATTAATCAGTCTCTGTTTGCAGCTCTGTTTCGTATTTCAAAACTCTATTGAGCAGGGACTGTTTTAAGAAAAATTTATCACTGCACTGAACTCGGAGAATTTGTGGACATCCGCGCAAAAACAAACAAAAAAAGAACGTCTGGAAAATGTATCACTGCACAAAGCAAAGAAATTTGCATGTTACCACTGCACATTTTCATTTTATCACAGCACCTTTTGTGCGTCACTGCACGTTAAAACAGGCCCTGCTATCGAGAGATAGAACTTTAAAAGTTTATTAATAAAGCAAATAAAATTATTCTTTTACGAAAAACGCCAAAAACCGTTGTTTTTGACGTCCTATCGCGTAGGCCTAAATACTGGAAACTATCAAAAATTGCTGCAAAATTCAACGACGGCTTTTGTTGCAAGAAATAGCAAAGACAAGACTGTTTATAATTAATTAATTTAAATGAATAAGACAACAATCAAAAGAAATAAATATAACAAACGGTACTTTGGCCTACATTATAAAAACGCCATTTGCAATGTGATCTTTAGTTCTATATTTCCCTAGTAATTTTGTATTCTTACGCAAACAGAGAATAAATGGCCTTATCGGTTGAACCAACGGACAGGCGAACAAAGCAACTGGATTTCCTTGTGGAAAATCGTTCTTTAGAACAAACACTGGAGAGAGAGAGAGAGAGAGAGAGAGAGAGAGAGAGAGAGAGAGAGAGAGAATAGGTAAAATCCGGTTGCCATGTGTTCGAAAGTAGTTCATAACCAAACAGTTGTTTCCGGTTTCCTATACAAATAAAACGCTCAGCTAATCGTCAACACCCAACGATCGGCCTACTAGCAGCAGCAGCAGCAGCGTAAAACCATAGGCCTATATGAACAGACAAGAGGAATCGTGCATAGTGAAAGAGTTGGGAAGTCGTTTTATAACCGATCCATTTTTTAACTACGCTCATAGCTACGCTGTGCCTTTTCGGTTTTATCAGTGATCATAAATGCGAGCCTCTCCGCCCCCCTTGATTTATTCTGTGGCGTCGACCAGGGTTCGATCCTTGGACCTTTGCCAGGGTTATTTCTAGGATTATCAATTTGGGGGTGTCGGTAAATTCTGGGGGTCCCCTGCCAAAAAATCTGACAAGCAAAGAAAAAAGGTCATCCCATAGCTGAGATGGGGGGTTGGGTGTGTCGGTCTCAAATTGGGGGTGTTGGGCGTGTTAGGGGGTGTAAAAATATCTCTGACCTCTGCTATCTACTCTTTATTCTATCCCCTTGGGCTGACTCCAGAATGAACATCAATGCGACCTACCATCTCTATGTTGACGACACCAATCGGTCGATATCATTTCATTAATTAATTTATTATTAATTAGCGCGTTGCTGACATTTGTTGACAACCGCTGCTGCCGCTGTTGCTGCTGTTGCCCGACACTTGTTCAAAGATGCGACTTTGAACAAGCTTGGAAACAAGCGAATTTTGAGAGGTGCGGTGGAGTGGTGGCAGGATTCTTGCCGTGCAATCGGAGAATCGGACGGTCGCTGGTTCGAATCTGACCTTAGCCACTGCGAAGAGACCCTGGACGGCGGACACACCTTAATTGTTCGGAACTTACGATTGTTTACTCTGTGAATGACTTAGCCTAAATGTGCGTTAATAACCTTGTAGTAGTAGTAGTAGTAGTAGTAGTAGTAGTAGTAGTAGTAGTAGTAGTAGTAGTAGTAGTAGTAGTAGTAGTAGTAGTAGTAGTAGTAGTAGTAGTAGTAGTAGTAGTAGTAGTAGTAACAGCAGTAATAGTAACAGCAGTAGTAGCTTATTAGCAGCAATAATAAATTAATAATAATAATAATAATAATTAACGAACATAATTTTTATAGCATGGAAGGAATTGAGTAATGAGAGCATTCGCTAGGACACAGAGCTGCTTTGAATCGATAAGCGAGTGACTGGGGCAGTTTCTAGGTGTCCTATCTATACACAATTTGGCGTTATACTGAAACAACAGAGCTAAGAAGTTTCCTTTTGAACAACATGGACTTCATAAACATGGAAATTCTAGACAACTTTGCGCTCTTTTTCGAAGAGCTGTATGTTTTACTAGGTTAGCATAATACTTCGTTGCTTTTCCGTGAGGACATAGTTAATAATGCGGACGCAGACACAAGAAAGTTCTGAGGGAAAATTTGAGGAAATTCAACCATTTTGACGCCAACGGCCTGTTTAACTTGTATTTTTGAAATTAGACGTCCTAGAACTCGAATTTTGTTCATATGAGCGGCGGTTTTATGGCATTTGAAGCGACAGATAAGCTAAAAGATAATGAAAATTTTACGAGTTCAGGCTCAGCCATCAATGACTTAATTCGTCGAGCTATTTGCTCTATTCGAATGTTATACCATTTTCAGTTTGTCCACATTCTCTTTTCTCTCATTAAGTGGTGGCTTTTTAAAAACTCTTCTTTGCTTGCAGATGTGGGAGCCGACTATTTCTGTGGATCGTTTTCTCGCTTGAGCTGATTATGGCTAAGGACGGTCAACTGAAACAGATGATTCCTTTACAAACAGTGCTCAAATATCATCACCATCACTAGATTCACTGCCATCATCATCATCATCATCACTAAACATCATCATCATCATCATCCATTTCATCATCATCAATATCATCATCATCATCATCATCATCATGGTCATTCATCATCAATCAAAACTTTGATTTTATAATATCCCTGATGGTGCAATCCCTTAATAATTGTCAAATCAAATATGTCAGACAATAAATGCACGCATACTGTACACGCCTGGGAAAGGGTCTTAGTCAGGAATACACAAGCGGGAAGAACTCCAAGGGAAGGAGTCGGCAAAATGGGCGAAGTGCATCTGTGATAGACTGGATAAGGGCGGAAGACAAAGAACACTTGAGACCCACCTACTTCGTAGACTGCCATATTCAAATGTTTAAGCCCCAACTGCGAGATTTGAGTTATTTCTTCTACAAGTTTTGTACGTTGGCATAATAATAATAATAATAATAATAATAATAAAATAAATAAATAATAATAATAATACTGTAGTAGTAATAATAATACTGCAATAATAATAATAATAATAATATTAATAATAATAATAATAACAAGGCTTAAAGTGGTTCAGTAGGGTCTGCCCTGTGTGAGAACCACTGTTGCACTCATCCAAATCTAGTATCCTCTAGCACTAAAGTTTATTTTAAAATCATTTACACTCGTAGCCATTTTTATCTTCTCGTCCAGTTCATTCCATCTGTCCACCACTCTTGCACTAAAAAGTGCTGTTTGCATAAAGATAGAGTGGCATGCCATGACAGAGACTGTTCACAGCCATTTGCCGTGACCAGGATTCAAACCTGGGTTGTCTCGGCCACAACGAGAAGTACTAACCACTATACGATCACGGCCACTGCGCCACCTTAATCTGGATGCTTATTTAGCGCTAGAGTACTTCCGAGGAGTGATTCTCAATTAGACCTAATCGATTCTATGTATGTTTGTTAATGTCTCCATTGTATGTCTTATGACAAGCAATGGAAAATATTTATTCCTCTTGTTTGAAGTTGTTTCCTTTTGTAAATGTCTTGCATCTGAACTGTTATTTCTTATTGCAGTTGTCTTCTTATGCATTTTATGGACTTGCTCTCGTGTGCAATCGTGAAAAGGAAATATTTGAGCTTTAACGAAGCGAGTATGTATAGCCTACAACCCTAGGCGGATTTTATTAAAGGCTAGGGTAGGCTTAAGCCTACCCAACTAATCTCACCAAAACAAAAAAATGTTTTTTTCCATCAACACCAGGTCTGTCACGTGCTGGATGGCACCCGTTAAAATCTATAAACTAAAATTCAAAACGCTAATAAAATTCAAAACGCTTTGGCAATACTGTCCTTCATGTCATAATGTTTTCTTGGACAGTGGCGTCAATCCCGTGAGGGTCCATGGGTCCGGACCCTCACTAAAATGTGGCTGTGAGGGTCCATAAGGCATTGGGTCCTCACAAAATCTGAAAAAATCCATATTGAACCGTTGTACGATTATTTAATAAATTGATGCGTTGTGTAGATAATAGATACAATCAGCAAATGGTAATTTTGAACATTAATAAGTAATAAGAATTATGCTAAAAGAGCACATGATGCACTCCTTCAGCATTGTACAAGCTGGCACAACAACAGGTCCATGGACCCTCACAACTTTTACTACAGATTGACGCCACTGTTCTTGGATGTAATCTGTTGGCATTTAAAAAGTCGGCCAGTTATAAATAATAAGTAAATAAATTCAACGTATTAGCCTACAGTATTCTGCTGTAGTCGTTTTCAACGTAAGAGAAATCCTTCCGGATCGCCTAAAATCTCATTTATTATTAGTGTCTTTATTTAAGCCGAAATGTGATGACAGTCTTTAGTGAGAAATGCGAGCATGCAGCAACTCTTTCTTGTGCAGTTAATTCTCTGCTTCAGTGTTGTCAGTGGGGGTTGTAACGCAAGTGTTTGGGTGCTGTAGGCCTGTGCTGGTAGCACCTTTCCTGATACATCTCGTCACTACCACGTGAGCCTTATCGGACTGTAAGAATGGAAGCAGTCTAGCGACGCCGACTTCTACAAGACATAGCCTTGTGCCAGGGACATCACCGTATCCGTCCAGTCTGCGGCCGGAAGCCTTTCTATGCGACGCTATCCAGTCAAGCGAAACAGGCCTCTTGCCATCCCTATTCAGTACGTATCTGCCAAGTCCACTTCTTTCACGAAGACATTGCCAGGCGTGCATGTTAACCACTGTGCATAAACGTCTGTCTGCATCGTCGCGGTCAGAAAAAACGGTTGACTGGTTCTGTCTCCGTGAACTCGTCTTCCTAGATGGCTGATTTCGATCGTGTATCGGCGCAGATGAAACGTGCGTTTGTTGCTGGTGTTGCGATGATGCCTTGTTCGAGAGTTCATCGGGCTTCGTTCCGTACTCGTCACAGTCCGGCGTGTCCGCGTTAATTAGAAAGCGAACGTTTTCCAAGGGGCTGTCGTCGTCGTCGTCGTCGTTCGAAGACGGCATTTCGTCGCCGGTCTCCTTCGAGAGGCTCTGGCGTCGATACGATCCATCATCCTTCTCTGTTGGATCCACACGCGAATCAAGTATTGCAGTCGATAAGGAATCTGCTGAGACGTCAGCACGAGACAGTGATCTGTTCTCATACGTTCGCCTGTAGTTTTCACGACTATCGCATTCGCCAGCTGCAGCGGTTGCTGGAAATTCAACGTCTAAAATACCGAATATTGTATGCTATGCAGGGATATTTTTACACCCCCTAACACCCACAAACACCCACCACAATTTGAGACCGACACCCCAGGCCATCCCTTATCTGAGATTGGGGAGCTGGGGCCCCAGCTCCCCAATCTCAGGTAAGGGATGGCCTTTTTTGCTTGTCAGACTTTTTTGGACAGGGGACCCCAAAAATTTACCGACAGCCCCAAATTGATAATCCTAGAAATAACCTTGATGCTATGCTAAGAAAAGATGGTTGGATGGACAAGGTAACGGAGTCCTAGAAAGAAGCAAAACAACAGCAACGCGGAAATGGGAAATAATGCGAAGAAAAATGGAAGGTAGAATAGAAGGAACAAGGAGAAGGGGGCGACCATGGGCGTCCGGAGGGGGGTGCAAGGGTGCAACTGCACCCCCTGGAAAAATTGTGGAGTCATGTAAAAAGTAAAATTGCTTGTTTCTTTCGCCACAAGACCTTGTTTTGCACCCCCCTGAAAAAATTTCTGCGGACGCCCATGGTGCGACCGAGAAGCTGAACGGACGACATCTTTGACTGGACAGGCAGAAAGAACTATGGAACCCTAAAAAGAGTAGCAGAAGATATAAAGATGGAGGAAAATGACAGTCAATCTTCTGATAGAAGACGACACATAAAAAAGAATTATGGATATTCGTGGAATTAGAGAGCCAATGCACGATGCTACATACTTTACTGTAGCAGTAATCCTACCATTTTCTATGTAAAATATTGGCCAAGGCTACTCCAAATTATAGCACTATTACAGTGTAACTTTACCGTTCTCCGTACACTTCGTTTTATTACATATCGCAAATTTAAATTGTTTTTATTACTCATAATTGCTCTAAAAAGCGCCGTCTCTCTTTAAGATCAGCGAGGACATTTTATATTGTAATCTATTTTGCCAGAAATCCAGGTTATGGCTTATTTTATCTCGGTCAACTCTATCGCTACTTGCAGCTCTGTGTCTGTTTAACTTAATTAGCCAGGTCTACACATAGACAGCTCCCACCCCACCTCGCCCACGAGGCAACGTCCCTACTCAGGGTTACTGGGTGCTTCTGCCTATCCGGATTTTTCCGGCGTCTCTGAATCCCTATTAGGCCTAAACCGTACACTGATTTGTAATGTAGAACCTGTGGAAAATTCTGGAATCTTAATCAGCAAACTCAGTTGGAGTATTATCATTATTATGCCTATAGTTTTATGAGCCCACAATTTTGAAAATTTTGTAAGAAATGTTAGTTGTTTCCAGTGGCGGCTCCAGGATTTGGCAAGTGGGGGGTGGGGCCGTTGGGGTGGCAACTTCTAATCATGGGGGCCAACCAGTTGTTGTTTAATGTATGTAGCATTAAGTATAGGGTCCCAACAGGGGGACCACTGGGGGCAGGCACTCAATAGGGGCACGGGCCCCCATGGCCCCCCCGGTGGAGCCGCCACTGGTTGTTTCGTGCGTCGAAATTGCGCCGTAGCCTAATCTAATCCTCAGTCGGTAGATCGGTAGGCTGCTGCAGAAAAATAAGTGACCTATCGTCTTAATTCAGTCAAGAGGCTTGTAAAGGCGGCTAAGGGGCAATGCTCCCTCTAATAAGGAATGATTCTGCGTGAGCAAAAATAGATCCTCGTGAGCATAAATAACTTGTGGCCCGAGTCCTGCAGTGAGCACTGAGCAGTGAACAAGGTCATTTCGAACCACGCCAAAGACAAATTACAACTTTACAAGTACCATATTTTTAGTGCAGACAAACTTACAAATGGCATACATTGTTCCACATAGGCCCTAACCAGGGCGCGATTTGCGGGGGGAAAGGGAGAATCCTCCCACTGCCCAACTGCATCCCCCTACTGCTACATCCCCCACCACTACATCCACCACTGCTACAGTTTCCAACAACTACATCCACCAAGCTCGACATATTCCCTCCACTGCTCCAGGTCACAAATCGCACCCTGGCCCCAACATTATTAACATTATTAAAATTCACAATTTGCGTGCGCAAAGTTTGCTAATCGCCTGCGCGCAACCGAATATCTTTGTGCGCAAAATACCAAATCGCAGGGGTTCCTTGTGCGATGACAGCGCACAGGGCAGATTAGAGGGAACATTGCTAAGGGGCCGTCCATAAAGTACGTCACGCTCGAGAGGTCTAAGAAGATGCGACAGTTTGTCAGTGATGGGCAAAAGTTAACTAAAAATTAGTTAACTTTTAGTTAAACTACTTTTTTTAGTTGCATCAAAAGTTAAACTGGTTGGGTAAAAGTTTAGTTAAGGCATTAGTTAAACTGAATTTTTTTAGTTAACTGGCAAATAGTTAAACTGGAGTTATTGAGATTCTATGCCACTTTCAACACAGGCTAAGTCACGCGTAGGCTCTACGCTTTCATGTCAACCGCATAATTACCTGTTTCAATTATGAATTATTATTATTATTACCGTTATTGCTATTATTATAATTATTGTTAAAATTGTGCTATATGAAATTATAGTTGTAAATCGTGTTCGTTGCAGCTTGTAGCCTAGTTTTACTAGCTCAGTAGCTCATGTCAAAGTCAAAAAGTTAAAGTAATAAGTTAAACTGCTTTTAACTAGTTATCAGTTAAAGTTAAACTACTACAGTGAAAAGTTAGTTACTTAAAAAGTTAAACTGCTTGATTGCAAAAAAGGTTTAGTTAAAGTTTAACTAAAATAAATTAGTTAGTGCCCATCACTGCAGTTTGTGACAGGGGATGTGGCCTCGTGCTTTCCGTACATAGAAAACTTGAAATGAGCGGCGACTTTTTTTACTTTTTCTTCTCATGGATTTATTCTATTAGAAGATATCAACGACGTATAGTAAATATAGGCCTAATATGCTCGTTGCATTGCCGGAAGTTGAATATTTGTGTTTTGCTGCTGAAAATTGAACGAGAAACTAAAATTTGGTTAAATAGAAAACCTGCGTGACGTAATTATTTATGGACGGCGCTTTAAAGGGCGGGGTCTGAGATTTGTGACAGGTTGTGACAAGGGGATGGGGTAAAAACTGTCAAAAATATCGTGACATACTTTATGGACGGCCCCTCAACCGGAATAGATCCCAAAATTCAGAACAATAACGGCAGAGGCGACAATAATAACTCACAGGCCTAATAATTGTTATATCTGCCTCTAGGCCCATTCCATAAGCGCGTCAGCACCATTAATTAAGCGCATATATACCTCATGTATACAAGGTCTAACGTATGCAGGGTTATTTCTAAGATTATGAATCCGTGTGTAGGGGATGGGTGTCGGTAAATTCTGGGGGTCTCTACCAGAAAAGTCTGACTAGCAAAAAGGTAATCTCATAACTGAAAATTGAGAGGGTGTCGGTCTCAAAGGGGTGTTGTAAAAATATCCCTGAACGTATGGACCCAATATAGGCTACTCCTACCATAAGATGCAGTTCAATTAGTACTCATGCTACTGTACTTAAATCTAGAGTTAAATTAGGCCCCACCGTCTCTTTCTGTTTCTTTTTCCATAGTCTGTCTTGCTGCTTAATTCCCCGCTTCCATTCTGACCGATCTCTGGAACTGACCTTGTCCGGCTGAACACTAAACTTCGACCATAGCTATTCCATTGGTCGATCTAGCGCCTGGGCATATGCAGCTACTATGGTACCTACTTTAAGAAAGCGCTGTAGAAATTCACGAGATTTTATTTATTAACTTACTTACTTTCAAATGGAATAGGATCCAGTGGTGGCTCCACATAGGGGCCCCGGGGATCTGTGACCTGTATTGAATGCCTCACCCCCAGTGACCCCCTGTTAGGACCCTATACCTACAGTACTACTGCATGTATATATCTATCGCAACAAATGGTTGGCCCCCATGCTTAGAAGTTACCACCCCAACGGTCCCCCACTTTCCAAATCGTAAAGCCGCCACTGGCAGAATCTCACCGTCAGAAGCGACTTTTCGTGAAGAAAGGCCGTTGGTGACGACAGTTTTTTGCCGGTTTTTGCCTTGATCGCGACGGTTTGCGTTGTAGTTGTTCCTCGGTGCAACAGCGTTAGCAACGGAACAACAGATTAAGACAACGACGATCGCAGCAGCGGTTGAAGAGATGATGACGACGAAGACAACGACCGAGAAGCTGCTGGCATATAATCCTCCTCCTTCCAGATCTAAATTGAACCTACCTCGCATATAGTCACGACATACTGTACGTTCCACATCAATTCATTACAATATATTATTGGACTGGTCTTATTATACATATAATAATTATGACCTAAGCCAACCGTGATACCAATCAGGGCTCCAATCTGGTAGCATTGGCTCGCAAACTTCTTGCTTAAGATCTGTCTTTACCTAGGTTGGTGAACCCACTT
Source organism: Metaphire vulgaris (assembly GCA_018105865.1). Classification (NCBI taxonomy): domain Eukaryota; kingdom Metazoa; phylum Annelida; class Clitellata; order Crassiclitellata; family Megascolecidae; genus Metaphire; species Metaphire vulgaris. Next base: position 13,822,175 of record CM030839.1, on the reverse strand, counting down.
TTGCATAAATATCAAGCTTTGGAAAGGAATGAGTCCTCTAGGCTCGTGTCCCACTTTTTGAAAGGTCAAGCTTTGGAAAGGAGAGGGAAGTGGAGACATATACGCAGGGGCGTCATTGGGGGTCATGGGCAGTGGTCCCCAAGGAAATGAAGAAATAATGTATAATGTACTAAATAAATAAATGTGAGGTGTGCAAAAAAGAGCCAAAAATTGCCAACATTTTTCTCTCCAAAATTGCTCAAAATTTGCCAAAAATGCCTACATTTGGCCAAAATTGGCCAAACAACTTTATCGCCCCCAAGAAAAGCGTGAAATGACGCTACTGCATATATGGGTTGCCCCCTACTTTTTCATGGAAGTTTACGCCTATAATCCCGGTAAACATTGATGGTCTTAATGAACGAGAAAAAATGATCGAGCATGAACGACGGACTGGAACTACTTTTGGCAAATCTGGGGCTTTAAGAATCGAGGATGGCCCCTAGATCTATGGCGTTAAACATTTCGAGCCTTGGGGGCCTACCTTCCGCAGGCCTATATGTGGTAGTCGACGTTGCCGGTTGGAGCTTCATCCTTGACCAGATAATACTGTAATGGCGTAGATCACTTTTCTAGCGTTTCACATGTAGTGATACGGTGTATATGCAGACTGCGCCTTGACAATATCTGCAGTCTTAGAGCCCCCTATCCGTCTGGTTCATGGACGCGTATTTTCCTGAAGTAGATTCATCTCAGTTAGAGGCGTAGCGAGGGTATCCTGCATGCGCCCCTTCAAATTCAACTTCCGACAATTCCTGACACGCAAAAAAAGAAACATTAAAGGTTGTTACATGCACTTATGAGCGCGGACGGCCTACGCAACTTCACTTGACTACGCCCAAAGCCCTTTGTTATCCTGATGAAACTCCCGATTCCCCTGGCCCCTATCTGGCCCCGGATCTACACCCCTCTGATTTCAAAATTGCTTGTACATTGTTATATCGACCTCCCTACTAATGTTTCATTTCTTTCGCCTCAAGACCTTCTTTTTACCCACGCCCATTCTAGACTTTTCTTGGGGGAAAAATTTTCTTTTCAATTTTGTTAATTTTTTGAAAATTTATTCAAGAAGACGGCCGTGTGTTTTTATAAATATTATTAGAAATTAATATTTTCTGTAGGCCTAGGCTGTTGCAATACATTATAGATTACTATTTTCAGTTCGAAAATGTTTTTGCGTGACTTTATTTTCACGATCTACTGTACTTTTTTATTCAAGAACCTTTTCTTATCGATTGCTAACGAGCAAAGCCAGTTCTAAAGTTTTTCGTGGATTTTATTTTCCGAAACTCAAATTTTTATTCTTCCCATTCTCTACGGCACTCGCCTGGTCAAAAAAACTCAAATTTTTATTCTTCCCATTCTCTACGGCACTCGCCTGGTCAAAAAATATGTGTATTCAATCTTCCAATGCATGTCATAAAATATGCTACTGTACAACGACAACATACTGCACAATTAAATGTCACTTTTAATGGTTTAAGGAACTTTGTGGCCTAAGCTTACTCTTTAAAGTTTAGGCTTAGGCCTACAGTATTAAAATGTCAAATAAGCCAATATAATAAACCGCGTCATCACCTGTAAACTCCCTGTCGCTCCGCAAGTTGAATTTATTGATCATTATCGATCTACACGATATCAAGTCCGCCGATCCAGATAACGATAATCGGTAGCCTATACGGTACAACGGTACAACAACGTGATGGAATTATTAAAATTTCAATCCGCCGAAACTGATGCCTGCTCCGACCGACGCTAAACACGCGCGATGATTAATAAGCCTATATAGGAACGCATTGCAGATCCACTCGGCCAGTTGGGTCAGCAACCAACGGCCAGCGGATAATATAATTGGACAGTGGCGCCTCCGGTGGGGTCCTGGTGGGACGTACTGTGTACAGGCACAGCGTCCGCGTGGACCCTTCTGTGTTTGTTTGGGTCTGTCGACCGATATATTGGATGCGCGGCAAAGAGGCACATCTCGTCTGCGTATTGCCAATTGTCTGTCGTTATCGCCGAGTGAATCATGCACTTCTGCTGGTGGTGGTGGTGGGTGCCGTTCCAGATATGCTGCAGTCGTTGAGTCACGCGTCTTGCTCTGCATCGACAGACAATGGAGGAAGGGAGAGGATTTCCTTGATATAGATTGGCTTGCATATAGGACAATAGGCTTACTGTATATATATGGCAGCTGCTGAGACAATAAAACGTTCCTGCAAACGGCATAAATTACATAAGCTCAACCAGTGTTTAATCCAGACCCCAGGTCTTTGGGAAGCAAATTGACTTGGCAGGAGGCATGAGCGTTCGGAGGGGGGTGCAATTGCACCCCAGGAAAAATTGTGGTTATGAAAAAAGTAAAATTACTTATTTCTTTCGTCACACAACCTTGTTTTGCACCCCCTGGAAAATGTTTTCATTTCTTTCGTCACAAGACCCTGTTTTGCACCCCCTAGAAAAATTTCTGCGGACGCCCATGACAGGAGGGGAAGAGACACAGTTCAGTGCAAAAATTTGTTATTTCTGAATTTTGTGGAGGGATTGAGGGTTATTTTGGGAGGGGAATCTCCCCTAATTGAGGGGTTGTTCATTACTTACAGTATGTCAACAATTTTTGGTTAATTTTTAAACCCTCCCTTGTCAACAACCGTCAATTTCCATTTTTCAGTGACCCTATAATTAAGTCAAAAACTTTTGACCCCCCCCTAAGATCAGTGACAGGTCCCCTAAACAGTTTTCTTGGTTATTATTTTTTTGTGAGGTGATGTCCTTTTCCTCTTTTTAATAATCTTTATTCACGACAAGCACAGCATCAAAATAGTACAGAAGGAATAACACAAATCAACTGAACAAAACTAAAAACTTGCTCATCAAGTGTCAAAATGATTACAGTGCAGACTACCTTTTTTGCTTGTCAGGCTTTTCTTTGCAGTAAATAAATAGCATTCCATGAAATTTCCTATTATTTTGATTTTATCTCTAAAAAGTGAAAATGTTGATGTCAACTTCTCTTAACCTCACCTTTCAAACTTTTTCAAACCCCCTCCTCTTATTTTGTTGACGTAATTACTAATTAACGGACAGCCCCTAACAAAATGCACTGGATAAGATACTATACTGAATTATTTTTGGTCAGTCTGATCGGGCAATACAGTATGTCCATAGAGGATACAACGGTGTTTTATTCTCACTATTTCCTTTTTGTGTATCCATTCTACCTATTACGGTACCTAATCTCATCCTTGACATAAAAACAATTACAGGCACGTTAATTAATCAAATATTCAAATCTGTACCACTCCACCTCCTCCAACTAATCAGGGATATTTTTACATCCCCTAACGCCCCCCCAATTTGAGGTCGACACCCCAACAATTTGGTAATGTGACAATGGTATGCATACAAAATGCATATTAATTAGCCCTGAACAACCCCAAACGGAGGACACCCCCAACGTTTATCCTCCTCGGATGACCTTTTTTGTTTTTGCTTGTCCGACCTTTTTTGAGACTTGATAAAATTTTTTTGCATGTGAGACTTTTTCGGTTGAGACTTCCAAACTCCGACACCCCCCCAGATTTTCCCGACACCCCCGAAATTCACAATCCTAGAAATAACTCTGCAACTAATGCCGACCGCTGAGCATGGGGCAACATTTGTAGGAATAATTCCAATCTATCATAAGGCAACACTTGCTCAATAAGCTTAAAGCCAACAGAGAACAGAAGGTTTAACGCCTTCGATTTTCATGGCATCAACCAAATGACGGCTTTCCCTTCACTGAGTAAGCATCTGATGTTTTCTATCACAACCACATAAAATGGATGATCGCCTGGTATGGAAACATTCGAAAAGGCCGAAGTCCAAGCCCCGGACCAAATAACTGGCAGGGTAGTATGCAACACTATTGTACAAACACCCACTGATTCTACTACAGACTGAGAGGGAAGTGACAGAATTTTGCATACAGTATATAAACTGAAGACAAATATTTGATTTGACTGTGGTAAATGTAATAAACTATCATCTGTGACAACACTGATAAAATCATTTATAAACGAAGCACCATCATTCAAAGTTCAAACTGCATTCTGAACACAAAAGACTAATATATAATAATAAAGTAAATAATAATAAAATAAATAATAATAAAGACTCCAAGCATCACCGCTAACTCACTGGAGGAATGTATGCTGTTCTAACTGATCTTCATTTTTGTCATCTGTTTAAACTTCCACAGTTGCACATGAATGTGAAACGAGATTCATGACCACATCAAAATCTCTATTATGCCAAAGTTACTATCATATGAATGTTTAACATACTCAATGAGTTGAAAAAAATGTTCCAAATTGTATACATAATATCTTGAATATCTTAAAAATACATAAATTATCACCTCAAAATTAAAACAACCAGCAAATGCATTTCTATTCAAAATAAACTTATAGCACCTGTATAATAAGTTAACCGTATAAATATATATTTATGACAATGCAGGGATTTGGGGGATTAAAATGTCCCAACTGGTATAGGATGACACCAATGAGAATATGAATTTTGGTTCAGTTGTCATAGCCTTACTGGTGGAAAAAAGTTTGAACTCTTTAGAAAAGTTCGACCATGACAACGCTACAAAAAGCAAACAACGATTGAAGATTCTGAATACTCTCGTAATATGCTGTGTACTACATTAAGTACCAGCTAGGCTACTTATTTATTATTCACAAGAATCATAGAATGTACCATTTCCGTAAACATTAATCTGACCAGATCAATACAGTAAAGGCAGCTGCACGAAAACAAAAATCATACAATTTGTCGTGTGTGCAAACACTAATTCAATAACTCACAATCAAGAAGTTAAGGCAATATAAAGAAGAAGTACCGGTACATAGAAGAGTATAAATAATGCATAAGCAACGTGAAAAATAGGTTAGTCATGTACACGTATGTCCAAAATGAAAATCAGTACACAGCAGAAGTCTGTTCCATCTTCGTTGGCATTGCTCGCTTTCCAAGAGGTTTAGCTATTCGATTTGGAAAACCTGGATATTAACACAAAGATCAGAACTTTAGCATATAGCTTATCCTGTAGCAAAACAATGTCCCAACAGAAGTTATCAAAAAAGTTTAATGCCAGCAGAAACAAACAGCACCATCATGGTTTTAAAGTAAGCAAAGCAAAGTACAGTAACCATACTTAGCCCAAATTCAAAGTAGGCAAAAATTACACCGTAAATTTTCTCTACATTTTAGAAGCAACTAAAGCACAGATACACTGATGATCTGTAGTTTCAAGCAGTGTTAGGAAAGATCACTTGTAAAATGATCTTGATCAAAGATCAAGATCACTAGAGAGAAATTGATCTAAGATCAAGATCAAAGATCATTAGAGCATAAATGATCTAAGATCAAGATCACTTTAAAAGTGATCTAAGATCAAAGATCATACAAATATAGTTGTCATCATGACCGTCATACATGACATCAACGCACGTTGATGTCAATGTCACGATGATAACGATACAAATGTCCACTGTTGCATTTTTGTAATACTAAGTTACTAACACAACTGAAAAAACAGTTCATGACAATTTTAGCAACTAACTGTCAGTTCACAGTCAGTGTTGAACACGGCAGTTCATTTTCAGCATGAGCAGACGCTCAAACGCGTTGCATCAGACAACTTGTTTCTTCAGGTGTAGCTATCAAACCTCCAATACTAAAAAGTCTTTCGAAGGCGCAGAAGATGGCAGGGTTGTGTTATATTTCACAAATGCTGCCTTGACATGTGGGTATGCCAACAAGCTAGAAAGTTCCTTATTTGGGTTATTCAGGTAGTGCATGACCTCTATCTTGACTGCATTTTCATGACCAGTTGCAACTGAGCAAGCCTCTCCCTGAGTCCCAGTGGCAGTGCCAGTACTAATGTCAGGGCCATACCCGTAATCCTCAACATCTGCACCTGCTGCACTAACATGATCATTGAGATCCGAATGCTTGATTTGTCCGCCATTTTACTCAATACACCTAGAAGTTTGTTGATTGATTGACTTAGTTGGGAGAATACGTATAATTTGATCTTTGATCTTCTGTTGATAATAAAGATCAAAATCACTGAAAAAGTGATTTAAAGTCAGAGTCAAAGATCACTAGTAAAAAGTGATCGAGATCAAAGATCAAAGATCATGAATTGTGATCTTAGATCGTGATCTTTGATCTTTTGATCTAAGATCACTCCTAACACTGGTTTCAAGACAACAGCCCAAAGAGCTATGAAAAATCACCAAAATCAGACAACGATACTTTACACATTACTACCTGTTCTATGAAGCCACGATTGATAAAGCATAGAAAGTTAAACAAGAAGCAATACAAGCAATACACAACAGGATATACACAAATCAATAAATAATTGTAAAATAAAGATTAATAATAATAAATAATATCTTAAAAATACATAAATTAGTGTCTCAAAATTAAAACAACCAGTAAATGCATTTCTATTCCAAATAAAATTATGCCTTCTATATAAATATATAGTTGTTTGGAACAGTCTGCCAGCAACATTGTGTTCCTCTGATTCACTGTTCTCTTTTAGAAAACAACTGAAGACATTCTTGTTTGTTTGATCCGGTTCGCAACTGACGTTAGCGCATTTGCTGCTTTGCGAATATTTGCGCTATAGAAATGTTTGTATAATAATAATAATAATAAATAAATCAACCGTATAAATATATATTTAAGACAATGTTCAATTTGCAACAAGATATACACAAATCAATTTTAAAAAATTGTAAAATAAAGATTACATTTTACAAATGAAATGGCTACGAAACCTACTGATGTTGGCATCCCGGAATATGACTTGAGCAATCTCACAAGGAGACGTTATGGCTGGAGACAGATCTTGCTTTCCAAAATTTGTGATGGCAAGCTTTGAAAAAATCTGAAATTTGACATTGCCACAATAACTCTAAATACTTACACAACTACAATTCATTCAGATGCTGATCATCTCCATGCAAGAACATGCAAGATGCATGTTACCTGCATTTTCCAATGGCTGATTCATACAAATTTAGAAGTGATCCAATAATTAATCATAAAGTTATCACAGTAAAATAGAATATAAACTAAGAATAATTTGGAAATTACGTTAGTCATGATGCGTTTCGAACAAGGCAGACCAGAATTTTCATCTGAAAAATTTAAAAATATTTTAAATCACTTTGGGCTCATCCACAAATGATGTAACGTGCCTAAGGAGGGGGGGTCCGGACATTTGTTACGAAGCGTGATGGGGGGTTTTCCGTAAATGTGACGTAACGCAACACAAAATTTTTAAGTGACTACTTTTCTTTTTTTGCTTGTCAGGGTATTTGGAGAGGGAAAAATACAAAGATGTCTTTTTTGCTTGTCAGTAGGTTTGGAGAGGGAAGAAATAGAAGGATGAATGACCTTTTTTTGCTCGTCAAGACTTTTTGGGAGACGAAAAAGGGGGGGGTCGGCCCGTTGTTACGTCATACTTTAGGGAGTCTGACTTTTTGTTACGTCGCATTATCGTTATGTAGGGGAGAGGGGGTCAAAAAAGTGCCAAAATCACGTTACGTCATTTATGGACGACCCCTTTCTACATTTATGCAATAAAGGTCACCAGGCAGTCCACAATGAATGGGAAAATAGGAAAATGTTTAAGAAAAGAACCCAAAAAGTATGACCATCCATAACAACAATCGTCGAAGGTTTTAAAATTTGGACAATATATGCCAGTTGCACTGAGACAATGTTTCAAAGTGTAATGCATGGAAACAAATTTTTATGTCTGTTCACTATAACTTCTCAGTATGAATTGCATATATGTAAGCAGAGAGAATGAAATAACTAAAGTCATATAGAAAACTATATACGGGTAGGCATATAAGTCACATCGAGGCACCATCATCGCTTGGTGACGGTTGGGAACATGAATCAGTCAGTGATCGCCAGTGACATTGATTTGAGAAATCAGCAACATTGAAATCAAACAAAATATGAACTGTTACAAGATAAAGAGCATGTACAATTGTACATCAATGCTCAAGGTGAAGCAATGATTTCAAATTATCCCAACAATGCTTCAATTGAACCACAAACTTACAAACTTGTAATTTTACAATATTTACTTCTACATCTAATCATCATCATCATCATCATCATCATCATCATCGTCATCATCGCCACCACCACCACCACCACCATCATCATCAATCATCATCATCATCATCATCATCATCATCATCATCATCATCATCATCATTCAAATACTCTTGCTCTGTAAATTAATGGTGCATCTGGTGCCAGGTGAAAAGTTCCACACACCTGTTTGAATGACTCTGCAATATGTTCCCCGTGACTTAAAACATATGATCCAGCTATATCACAAACTGTCCTCATATCACACACACACACACACACACACACACACACACACACACACACACACACACACACACACACACACACACACACACACATTAACACTATAAAGAAGGAAGAATCAAAGATTTTGAATGGCACTTTAACAATTTTCAATGTCCTGCTGCATCAGTGCTTAACTGTAAATCGTAATAGAACAACAAGAACAAAATTGCATTGTCAGAAACCCAATGCTCCTAAGTCGTATCTTACCGATAAATCCTTTAGTGGAAAATTCAAGTGTTCTGTGATCCTTAAATTAGAAAAATACTTAAATTAGATTAGAAGAATAACAAGACATCTTCCAAGTCAATTGTGCAACATGAGCAATAAGTTAGCATTATCATTCATCTATAAAGCAATGCAGCTTTTACTGTGGCTTCAAAAGACTTTAAAGGACAGAAAAACTTTAAGGCCTACTCATTTATTACTCAGCTCAGCCATCTGTTTAAATATAAATCATATTCACAATATGCTTGGTTCAAGGAGTGCTATGCAGATGATAATCAATTATAACAAAACGTTGACATACTAATACTTAATTAACGAATCTTTATTTCATTTTTTCAAACTGTCATAATGCATGCTGAAACAATTAGCGACTAAGCTGAATATAAATTATCTCACGAGACAAAGATATAAAAATAATACATCCATAAGCAATCTAATAACTAAACAAAAATTAATCTATTTCATGACATTGGTTCACGAAAAAATTAATCACAAATACATTTGAGACTTTAATTGCATCCATCAGTTATCGCCTATTCAGGCCCGTTGGAACGAATCTTTAGCAGGGGGTGCATTTCGTTGGCCATTTGGTAAATTGATATGTTGTTAACTGTTCCTCCTTATGAATCCGATGCCAGGCGTGAACTGTAGGCATAGTTTTTGCCTTCCAGGGGGGTGCAGTGTGTACCCCTGAGTTTTTCAGGGGGTGTAGCTGCATCATCTGCACCCCCCCCAGGCCCGACTGGCTTGAACCTATTAATCTCCAGTCCTAACTGAATGCACTCACAGAGAACTAATCAAGGACATTTATTTTCAACTGAAAATCAAATAAGACACTAAATAGAATAAAAACAAGTCCAATACTCACGTCAGGTTTGAAAAGAACCTCTAAAATTGGCATAAAATCAATATTTTCAAATTATCATCAAATATCAAAAAATCTGATTAAAATTAGAGTTTGAACAAGTACGACATCATTATTGAGCCACTCATAAAGCATAATATAGACACCATTCAATGTAAGGCACTGCTGGCAGCGGGAATACAGCAATATTGTGGCATGTGCGTGTTGTCAGACACAATTTGGGCTATATTGGGCTGGTTTTTAAAAAGATCTATGTGTTATATGTAGATAGTAACAGCCAGCCAGGAGCTGGCCATGTCCATGGGCCTTCAGCTCTGGCTTGTGGTAGCGCTAGCAGAAATTTAGACTAAATTTAGCTAAAATTTAGAAATAATGAATAAAAACTGATTTCGAAAAGACGATGTAGTGTGAATGCTAGAAGGCAATGACTATAGTGAAGACGAGAGTGATCCTGGAACTACTTCCACTTCCGACACATGGCCGATAAAATTACCATATATTCGCTGGTAGCAAAAGGGTTAATTCCCGGCGTGAATGTCGAATACTGGCATGGAAAAGTCTCTTCAAAGACTCAATGATGTTGAACTGCCTTGTTCGCAACAGCACAACCGTGCAATTCATTCACGTAACAACCACAAATCAACAACACTCATAAAATACCAAAGTCGTCATGAAAACAGTCAAATTCTGCTAAAAAATAGCAAGTAAATGACAACTGTCTACAATGAACCTACCAAAGTTGACTTCAGAGTAGTCAGAACTGACTCCAAAACCACCGTGACAGTCAAGATCGTTTACAGTTGCATAGGCAGATTCCTGTGTCAGTCCAAGAGCGATTCCCTGCAAAGACCACTTGTCCTTCTGGTAAGGATTAGCATATGAATATTCGTCCTTTGAATTCTTCGTATCATCGCTCGGATCCTTTCTCACGACTCCATAAACTGCTGGCAGCGATTCAACAATCTCTGGCTTTGACGAAGTTCTAACTAGACGGGGTTTCTAAAAGATTACAAATCAATCAATCAATCAATCATTCAATCAATCATAATACTTTTCAAAGTTCTGTTCATAAGTGGTTGGATTCGGCAAAGAAGGCTAAAAATCAGCAGCATATACAGTCTACCATTATACAGATAAACACCAATGTACAAAATTTTATGTAAAAGAAACAACAATCTACCATCAAATTGGTATATACTTTGACACTCATTAAAGCAGAACATAATAATTTCACAGACTTTCAACATACAATGAAGACATGACAAATAAATGCGATGCCATAACATCAATCAGTGAGCATGTCACAGCATTGCAAACATAGACTTTAACTAATCAACAAGTCAAATAATGTAATTTAAAGCAGTGTGCAATAGGCAAATGAAATAGTGCCAAATAATATGTATAATGATATACATACATACATGTTCATAGGTGCATGTCAATTAGCGATATAGTGATTATTATTATTATTAACATCATCATCATCATCATCATCATCATCATCATCATCATCATCATCATCATCATCATCATCATCATCATCATCATCATCATCATCATCATCATCATCATCAAGACAATTGATATAGCGCTGTGACAAATGAAGGTCAAAGCCAAGGATGCTTTGACAGATGAAACTTGATATGCCAATATATACATTTCTAAATTCTACTACATATACATGTGTGTGTGCACATATATATATATATGTAATGTAATGTAACAAAATATTTGTATAGCGCCTCTTCTGAAAGATCACTCAGAAGCGCTTCCACAGCAAATTACTGTATATTAACAAAGAGATAAGTTTTAAGTCGTTTCAAAAAGAGGCCATAGAATTAGGAGTTGCTAAGCCACGCATACTGGCGTCAAGAGCATTCCAAAGGATAGGGCCAACTGATTCAAAACCTCGCTTTATGGATTCGTGCTTGGGGCACACTGAGAAGACCATTGGTTGTGGACCAAGACATGGCCGACCAGGGATAGAGCTAAGGGGATGGAGTAGCTCTGAAAGGTAAGATGGAGTGGCACCATAAAGAGAGAGTGCAACCGCTCTCAACATACGAAAACTCAACTCATCATATAAGGCAGCCAGTGTAAAATAGACGTCATATAATCACTAATGTGATCACGTCTTGTGACACCAGCAATCACTCTGGCTGCTGAACGAAGAACCATCTGGAGTTTATCAAGTCACACCGATGGAAGACCAGCAAAAAGTGAACCACAGTAGTCAAGCCTTGAGCAAATAAATGCATGAATCAAAGTAGAAGCAGATGGCATGTCTAGTGTACGTCGAATCACTCTAAGCTGGCGGAGATGATAGAAGCAACTGCGACAAAGTGAGTTAATATGATCCATAAAGGTTAACTCAGAGTCAAGAATTTAAATTTAAATATATATATATATATATATATATATATATACACATGTATATGTAGTATTATTAAATGAATGCAATAATAATAACAAACTTCAAAATATTAAATTTCTAAAGAATTTAAATAAATTTATTCATGACTTTGGCATTATAATGCCCGCCTACCTTTTTAGCATTTGATGTAGCAAAGGGTATAGCATATTGAGGCTCTGAGGATGATGGCAAAGCAGGCAAGGAAGAACAGAAATCAACAGGTAATGGTCCATCGGGTGACTTGGCTGCACTGGAAGAGTTTGGCAAAACAGGTTTGGAACTGGGTACAGTGGGCAGAAATGGTTTTCTCTTGATTGTACTTTCCAAAATTTCATAATCAACATTCACATCCTATGTAGAAATTTTCCAAAGCAGCCATTCAATAAGCTATGCATAAATGCAATAAAATTCATAGGTAAATACTGAATCAAATGCTTTTATCAAAAATCTCTAAGTCTATATACAATGACAAATGTGAATATGAATGGTCATTGTTCATTTAAAAAAATTGATGAATGGTCCAGGTATCAAGATTGCTAAAATTTCCAATACATTCCAAATACTTATTTCACCAGGTCAAATGTTCTGCTTTAAATCGCATCACTCTGTTGGACAAGTTAGTTAACTAGTGATAACTAGTTACATGACAAGAATTTCAAGTAATTTGATACATTTCAGCAAGCCTTCATATCTACTTCAAACAGAGAAAGAAGAGTGCAAACTTTCCCATAATAATTATCTCTGGCACACGAGAATTGCATGATAAACTGTTGGCTTATCACTTATCCTATAGATAAAAAAATTAGAACATCTAAAACACTATTTCTTGATTATAAATAATATATTGTTCAGGCTCACAATAATTTTAGGTTTGGAATGTTGAACTCCTGATTGCTCTGTGTTGCCGAATTCATTAGAGTCAATCATTTTAAGCTTCTGCTCAAACAGCTCAGCTACTGCCTCATGGACAAAAACATACTGATCCTAGAAGTGGAAAACAAATTAATCTTGACATCAAAATAGGCAAACACACCAATAAAACAGAAAATTACAGTGTATGCTGTGACTCAAACCTCAAAGCCAAAAATATTATTATTATTATTATTATTATACAACGACAAGATTATCGTGACATAATGTCTAATGACTGCAATATATAGGTAATGGTCATTCTAAAGGGGACATGCAGTGGATCTGTGGATAGTTTCATGATAGAATATATTACAAGGGAATGGTTGTGCATTCTGTATTATTGGTAAATTGGCAATTACGCTAATTTTATGGAATTACATCGCTTGTAATCTACTCTGCATTGATAAGAGAAAGATGACATTTCAACTAAGCAACAGGATATCTCTAGATTTTGAATAGAAATCTATGCACATAATGCAATAATTGATTATTGATAAATAATTTAATAAATATCTGTTCCAACAAGTCTAACAGGATCCGGTACATTCATAAGCAGCCGTTAGTAGCTCTGCACAGCTACACAAAGAACTACAGACAAACCAACATTATAAAGATATAATATATATAACAGAGGTCTAATAATTAATAGACAATAACATAGATATAATAATAGATATAATAGATGTTTAATTGTGCAGACTTGTGATTGGACAACTGCCATTCTCTGTCTTCTCATCTCAGCAATGATATCAAAGATACTGAAATCACTGGTGAGTTTCTAAAAGTAGTCATCCAGTTTTTACATTTTTTGTATGATGTATTTAAAAATTAAGAAAAGTAACACGAACTCTAGCCAAATTAGCTTGCATTTTAGTTGTATAATGTCCTAACTGATAGGCAGATTTGGGGTCTAACCCCCATTGGTCAAAGAAAATCCCCAGTGGTGGGTGAAAATTTTGGGATGATATGATGTCTGAAAAATGAACTCTAATCTATGCAGCATATTCTAGAATTGAAACATAAAAAATATTCTTGTGAAAGCAAAATAGTCTGAAAATTCAATATATTCAAAGCAACAGAAAATCTGAGCAGTTTCACTCCTACCCCAAAAATACAATTTAACTTCTAAACTTCACGGCTGCAATAAAAAAATAGAGAAACAGTGGCTGCAGTTACAACAATCAGTCCATCCACATGCTGTCGTCAAGTCAAGGTGGAAACATTTGTGTTTAAGCTCAAGCAACTGTTCATAATACATAAAACACAAAGAACTAAGCCTTAACTACAACTGTGGGTGGGCTAGCCTCACCAACAGGAAAACTTACGGCTTGATTTCTTGATTTATCAATCAATTGAAAATAGAAAAAGCACATAGCAGCCAAGACTTACCCCATACTTGAGAAGTGAAAGTACGTAATCAATAACCAAAATGGTACCAGTACGTCCACATCCAGCACTACAATAGTTACTTTAAAAGTTCAGATCGCAATTAATAACACGCCTGCTTAATTAAGCACACATCGTGGACTGTCATTTCACAATTTGGTCTCAGACTGGTCACAATGGATTAAGTTCTGGTTTTCCATTGACTGATTATTATTATTATTATTCAGACAATTTAAATAGTGCCATACGCATGGCATCTACCAAAGTCAAAGGCTCTGTACATATTTAACATTCATGATGCGCCAGTACATCAATTTAACATTCAATGTACAGTACATCAATTTAACATTCATGATGTGCCAGTACATAGATAATGGAGAAATATGTCATTAGATTTTACTGGACTGACAGAATTAATTAAACAAATCCTTATTTGAAGGTCAAAAGAGAAGCCCCAATTACCTCAATAATTACAGTTTACTCAATAATTACAATTTGCTCAATAATTACAATTTACTCAGTAATTACAGTCTGCTCAATAATTACAATTTACTTAATAATTACAATTAACTGGTCATTGTTGTAATAATCAAAGAGAATTTTAGTCACATTAAAAAAAATCTTGTCTTAAAAAATTGAAAAGACCAACAGTGCTCTAGCACAGAAAGTTCACTGCATAACATTACAAAACCTTACAAAGCCACAATATGAGTCATTTATGTCTATTATATTTTTAATGCACTTTCTAAACGTCATTAGAGGATTAATTGAATACCTGCAGTGAACTAAAGCAGGAGGACTTTTCTCCTTATTAAGAACCAGACTGTTTCTAAAACGGTCAATCAAGTCCAGGATTGCTGCAGTACATCGTGGTACACCTTTGTCAGGCCACTCTTGGTAATGAAGATGAATAAGTGTGCGACTTTCATTGCCTGATTTGGCAATCAAGTGTCGTATGAAGTGTTCTTTGTACTCCGTTGTTTCCTCCTTTACCTGAAAGTAAACTGTCATGTCATCCTAACAATGAACATAGCAAACCTTTGTTAGCACCGATCAAAAATATCATCTATTTCAACTGAGTTTTGTTAATCTGAAACTTAGGTATCAAAGCAACAAAGTATCAAATACACCACATATACTACATGAAATACACAGCTACACAGATGTACCAAATGCAAGTGTGTGTGTATTTTGTGGAAAAAAATCCCAGTGCAGCTGAATTAAAAACAGAATCAATATATTTTCAGGTGATATAGATAATGCTTACTACATCGGTTTCATAAAAGGTATTTTATATAAGTGGTCCGCTCATCAAATGAAATTCGAAACATGCGCAACACAAGATGTGTTCCATACCAGAGTTACTTTAATGCTTCCAAAAAACATCTCTTCTGTTGTAGAATTTGGCCAATACCTCTGACATTTCAACTGAAAACAGAGCATATGAGAAAACAAATATTGGATCTACGCAGGCAGTTGTACCATCAAAATCAAACAATTACAGTACTTTCACATATAGTATATCTATAGGGCATATACATTGTATATTATACAATTATAACAAATAGATTATGTGCAATGTGCATGCAAGCGTATGCGCACGATGCTCATGCTATTTCAGTCCAAAACATGATTTTCTAAACTTATCTCTGACTTTATTTCTTTTTATCTTATGCCATTGGCATTAGTCAGTTGATCTAAAGATAATTTCTAAAGTATTAGTAAAAAGGTGATAGTCTGTCTATTAAATAAAATTTGAAGGTTTATTAAAAATTAAATTATTACAAAATGAATACCCTCGGCGGCTCTCCTTCGTATTCACGACAAGCCATTAATATCACCGACACATTATTTTCCCAAATCATTTGCCAAAAGTCCTTCACAGTTTTTTCATTAGGAGCCTGTGATGCTATGTAGGTCTGGCCTTCAACAGCACCCTAAAAACAGATAATAAATATTTAAGTCCTTTCCGGGCTCTCAAGGCTAACCTCAAGGCTCATAGGATGGCACTGATCTCCATTTCCAAGGCCCTCAGCCAGGTGACTGGTCCAAGTTACATGATATAGGGCCAGTGTTCTCATGCAATGCCCCTGTTTACTCCACTGATTAATCCGCTACTCATCAGTTGCCATCGCCATCTGGCAAAAGAAGGCTGAGTCGACCTTACGGCCTCTGTGGGCCTTGAACTCACGACCTTCTGTTCCATTGCACAAAGATGTTACCACTCTGCTAACTTCCCACCCCAAAACCAGATAATAATTAATTAAGCCAAACATAAACTTTTGCCAATAGTTGAAACTTTATTTATTTATTTATTGACAATTTATATAGCGCAGTAGACAAGGCTAAGGCCTACAACAAGAGCGCTTAACACAGTTCATATTCAATATTAAATAAATGTGTTTATCGGTGTCTGTGTCTATCAATACAAACAATTCACAGAACTGAAGGCAATTATGACTGCAACACATTATACTTATCTCCTGACACCAAAACACTCATTGAAGTCTGAAGCCAAAGGGTTAATCCCAATTACTAGTGGATACCAGGCAAGTTGTGTCCTGTTGCAATATACTGATAAGATCATAACATAACTTTATATACCGGTATATATATATAAAGGACATCCAACCTACTGTAGTACTGTTACATCCAAGCAGTATACTATAATTATCATCATAAACTCATTGCAAAATTCGGAAGTACAAAGTAGCCATTTACATATCACACAATCATACATAATGGCCCAACTTCTGTGAAAACAACTTTCACTTTCATATACCAAATGCTAATTAAATTATATACAGTCTATATACATGTGTGTGTGTGTGCAAGGTGCATGTGTGTGTGCATGTATGTGAAGGATAATAAATTAATACAGGCCATATGGGCTATAATAATAATAATTAATAGGCCACAAAGCCTTGAAGGTGAATATGCTATTCATGTTGCCAGACCCAAACAAGCAAGTTCTGCATCGGCAATTACATCATATGCTAGATTAAAAGAAGAAGCAAAGATTACCCTGATATAGCTGGCATTTACGTAATCATTTGCTGAGCTGTCTTTAAGGTTTTTCAGTTTTACTCGAGTTTGATCAACTAGACAAAGCACAGAAGGTATTCAAATATTAGAGTAGTAAATTCAGATTGAACTGCAAAAGGTAATTAAATTCCCAAGTCTGAAACAATTAATTTGATTTTCCTGCCTTGTTTGATTTTTTAAAAACACAGAGAAGTCAGGCTGCTCCCATACCAAGATTTGGACCACAAATGGGAATTGAATGGCTAACAACCAAAATTTCAAACCCCAACAAGGCAGTCATTCTTGATTAAAATTTCCAATCTGCCTCGTCAGAGTAATCTATGTTTTACTGTCAACATCCCAAAAACTAAATTTTAATTCTTGATGCACTGTTATAAGTGGCTCTGTGCTGGGGAAACACAGTACCAAGATACATACTTCAAGAACTCTTGAAAACGCATCTTAAACTGATATCCTCAATTCATATAATTCTTTAAATTACATAATTCAGAATTGTACAGATACGGTAATCACCTCGTGAGAGTATAAGGCAAAAAAGAATTTACAAAAAAATCAACATACATGGAAGAATATCTTTGTAACGATTTTTGGGAGCATTGCACGGTTTCTCCCCTTCGCTGGTTGGATAAACATTACCCGCTTTGTATGATGCACTCATTTCACGAAGTTTCTGAACAAACACAAATTAAAAAATACAGTTCAAAATTACATCATCACTAATGTCAAGCCAGAGTGCCACTGATCTATTACAACTATTTTTAGTAGCAGTGTTGTTTACCATCACAGCTACTCGATATATCAAGAGACTCGTCAGTCAAAAGAATTTCTTAGTGAGAAAATCATCATCATCATCATCATCACCACCACCACCACCATCATCATCATAATCATCATCGTCATCATCATCATCAACCATGGGCTCAACACTCGTTGGTGTACAATGCCATCTCTGCAGTTTTCTGCCATTCTTTTCTGTCCATTGCTCTGTGACTAAGATCCTGTAAACTGCTTCCATGCCATTCTTCAATATCATCACACCATTCCTTGTGTGGTCTAGCTGGGCTTCCTTTCTTATTGGCACCCTCCATTATTCCAAACATTATAGCTTTGATGCTGATGGTCATGGGTCGACATTCAAGAAGCTTTTCAGTAAATGGAGCAAAATTGGAGATTAGGTCACTTGGATTTGCATGATTCATCACGAAAGAACAATTTCTCCATTTTAAAGTTTCATATCGCACCTCTGCTGAAATGTACATTTCAGATTCTATGATTGACCCGAGTTTCTCTGGTTCAAATTGGAGTGACCCATGCACCTAGAGCAGTAGAACCCCATAAGCTACCCCCTTTATACACATTTCACTACAAGCATGAAAATATTATCAAGTTAAGAAAAGAAGTCATAAGGATCCTTGATTGGATTAACACAAAATGATCAGCCTTCCTTTCCTTTGCACAATGTGCCATACCCAGACAAGTCCAATTCCTCCTTCAATGAATATTGAATGTTAAATGCACCTAAGCTACAGATTTCAAACAGCAACAATACTGGCCTAGAGTTTATAATTCTGAAATGGGTTGTTCTGTCTTAGGAATAACAACTGCCCACTTTCTTCATTTTTCTGTTATTTTGCTGTGTGAGTGATTTAATTTTGTGATCATGAGTCATATCACTTTCAGTTCTGTCTAAGTACAAACATCAGAGTCTCATCAACACTGTTATTATACACAGATCTCTCTCTCTCTCTCTCTCTCTCTCTCTCTCTCTCTCTCTCTCTCTCTCTCTCTCTCTCTCTCTCTCTCTCTCTGCTGGCTTTCCCTCTAAAGTCTGTCTCATCCTTTTATCACAACAGACAGCACAGGTATTCACCTGACCCAATCTACAGCCAATGGATTTGGATAAATTGGATAATTGGATATGGATAAATTGATACCTTCTCCTGACATAATTGGTGTCATGGGCGTCCACAGAAATTTTTCCAGGAGGGGCAAAACACAATGGTCACGGTTACGCCGCATAAATTTTTCCAGGAGGGGCAGAACACATTTCAACACAATGGTTACGGTCAATATTTTAACAAGGTTTTCAAATTTCACTGCGAATTATTGGTATTTGCATTGCCAGGGGGGAGCATGTGTCCCTCTTGCCCGAATGTTTGGGCACCCATGATTGGTGCCATACAAGCACATTAATATTATTTTCTAATCATCAACTTTATTGATATATGGCTTACAGCTCTAGAAAACTCTTTCATCCTCTTTCATAGATATCCTATTCAAGCTTTATATAAAGTCACAATGTGAAACCCAGTTATAACATTGCAATGCATAAACTCATTTTGTGAGTATAGCATTAAACAAACATTGCAAAACAGGATAATTGGGTTTGCTGGAGAGCCTGTAAAACAGGGAGTTGCTTGCAACTTAGCATAGACTCTGCAATCACAGCACCACAGTGGCAGCTCCACATGGGAGGCAGGGAGGGCCCATGCCCCTATTGAATTCCTGGCCCCCAGTGGCCCCTGTTGTGACCCTATACTTACTACTACATACCTCATCAACAAATGGTTGGCCCCCATACTTATAAGTTTCCACCCCAACGGCCCCCACTTGCCAAATTTTGGAGCTGCCGCCGCTGCACCATTTTGCCTTGATGGATCACCAACAGCACCTCTATTACTCGCCTAGCAGAGGGTCCTAAGCTCTATGGTGAGATGATCTATAAGTCCAGGTCCAATAAAACTGAGGCAGATATTTCATTTTCAGGCAGTCACGTGTAAGCCTGCAAAAAGTGGAACTCAAAATGATCTATGCAATGTGTCATGTTAGCAGAAATAGACAGTGAAGCTAATAGATTCAGCTGTCTACCAAGAATGGTGGCTACAACAAATATCCAGCAGAGCGCCTGTACACTCTTGTGAAAACATGTAAACATATCCAGTCAGTCAAAGGCACAGAGCACAGGACAGAAAGGGAGGGAGTATAACTGAAAAGCACTAGAGAAATGTTGCTTCATTCATATTGTGCTCCCATGTGTGCCAAATAAATTGATAGATATAACATCACATATTATGATATTACAATGCTCTGAAATTGTGCCAACCAATTGGTGCCACTAGTAAACTACAAAAAAACAGTAGGCCACCATTGCTACTAGTGACATGCACCAGAAAATTGTCTTAACAGAACTTCTGTGGCTTGACCACCAAATTTCATTACCATCACAATAGGCTGCTAGTTAATAACTCCATCTGAGAGAGACTCTGGATTTAGATAAGATAATGTTTACAAGTCATTAGCCTGTGTGAAAAGATCTACAAATTCTCTGCACATTTGATATTCCAGTTCTAACTACCTAACTATAGCTCCATCTTTGGAGTGACTATCACTCGATGGTCACTCTAAGAAGAATCGTAATCCATGTGGTCAGATCCAATTTTCCTGCGTAACTTTTGAATCCATACAACCACTGCACTAAAAAAACTCGTTGCACCCATTCTCTTCTTAAGAGCTTGCATTTACGACCCCACAAAGCTTAGCTCGCAGCCTTGTCCGGGCTACAACGGAATCTGAAAATGGAAGACTCGCCACAGCATTTCTAATACTATTGTACCACCTAAATGCAGGCACTGCTTTATATAGAAACCAAGCAATTAGTGAAATGCAGTGTTGGATTTATTTAATAATAATAATAATAATAATAATAATAATAATAATAATAATAATAATTATGCACTTCTATAGCACCATTTCTAATACCAAGGGTATCAATCGATGGTACTTCAAATCCATCCGTTGCACCAGGTCATTCTCTCAGTCAGAGGGAAACAGCAAGACAGACTATGGAGGAAATGCTAGTTGGAAGAGATGTGTTTTAAGCCTAGGTCTGAAAATGCTCAGTTTATTGGAAGATCTGACAACCAGAGGGAGAGAGTTCCAGATTTTTGGCCCAGAAATAGAAAAAGCTATCTTACCAATTTCAGTGTCTGTTCTAGGTACAATTAACAATGAATCAGCAAATCTTGCTGGATGATAATGTTTTGGATGGTTTATCATAGATTTTAAATATTGAGGTTGATTTAATTTGAGCTGGGAGGGGGTTGAGAACTGAAATTCAATGAATGACAGACGCTGCATGTACCCGTACTATTTTTGGGAGGGTTGCAAAGTTAGCTGGGGGGTCAACCTCTCCCACCCCGGCAACTTCAACACTGGTGAAATGAAGTTTTGACTGGAAGTTTAGTCGTTGTGCACTGCGTACCGTGAACTCCTTCTCGTACGACTCCTCGACGACCGTCTCTCGATCCTCGCGTTCGGCGGCGTCCAGGCGCTTCTTCCTGTCGAGGAACGCCCTCATCGTCTTCTTTTCCAGCAGCTGCAGCATCTTCTTCCTCGTCCACAGCCTCAAGAAGAAGTGATCTAGAAACTCCAATAATACGTCAAATTTCCCACACAAGGAAGCAAAAACAGTAGACACCATAGATTTATTATTAATATTAAAATCTATGGTAAACACGACCGTTGTGCAGTGTTATCGCTGTGCGTTTTAACTTTTAATATCAACATTTAGGCTTTAGCCTATAGCTATTAATAGACGTCAATGGCTTTAGCACATGGTTGTCCAACTGGCGGCCCACGGGCAGAATCTGGCCCGCGGGCCAGTTTCATCCGGCCGCCACCGAGTCTGGGAAAATAACAATTTTAGCTATAGGACCGGTTATTGCCTTTATTTTATAGGACTATACTAGGACTAGGAGGTTACCAAATTGTTTAGGTCTACTTATTCACGCTCCATAGGTGACGGCGATTATTAAGCTTACTTATTTACTACTTATTACTAACTTACCTACATTTTGTCATTTCGCTGCAAGTCTCGTTTTCGCTTAGTGAAAATTTGACGCCGTTTTGAGCAGTCTGCTAATGTAAATAAAATAAGATTTGTCTCTCCACGCTTTTGTGGGAAAATTTCCATCCTCCAAGCCAACATATACAAATCGGAGGGGGGATTTTAAAACTGGGGGAATCCCCCAAACAGGTCTAGAATAAACACTGGTTTATTGCAAGTCTAGCTTGGGGGACTAACCGATCCCAATACACCTCTCAGTCCTACCCTCAAAAAATATGAGAATCTATTTGCTCATCAGTATCAGACTAAAATGATGCGTAAGGCCTAAAGCTTAAAACTTCCGTATCTCCGAAGACCTGAGCGGTTGCTGGGGACCGTAAGGTAGTCACAAATGGCTATCTCGAAAAACTAGGCTATTAAATGTGAAGAGTTACTACAGGTAGGGATGTAACTTTTCCGGAAAAGTAGAATGACCGGAAATATTCCGGAAATTTCCGGAAATTTCCGGAATACTTCCGGAAAAGTTATAAAAGCCTTCAAAACTTCTCCTTTTTAGAGGTAAACAGACAGCAGTGGACAAAATTAATTACCGCAGGTCCCACAGCTAAGAAAAACAAAGTTTTTATTATATATTTTTATTATTAGGGGAAAATTGGTTGAAAACGGGTTCTCCGATATTTTAACGAGATCCCGCCAATTTAAGTATTCTACTTGCTGCTCAGGGAACCAGCTTCACCTTATGAATATTCACGAATGTGTCGCATCGAGTGCTGGCGAGAGTGTGAGACTATGGGTAAATACCGTAAAATAAAGAAGTGTTTAGTTTTGTTTTGTGACAATTCGTTAATTTTTCGCCGAACATCGAGATTTATTATAGTTTTAACAAATCAGACAGCAAAACGGCGTCGCGTACTCTGGTAACTGGTTCTCTGCGACTTCCGACTCAGACATTATATAATCGCTACCATACTGACAGTTGTTAACTTGTTAACAAATGCCCAACAAATGAATAGTTATAAATAGTAATAATGATAAAAATAATAATAGATATCAGTAATAGTAATCAATAATAATAAATACTAATAATAAATAGTAATAATAATTATAATAAATAACATTAATAATCAACTTTTCCTTTCCGGAAAAGTACCTCAGAAATTTCCGAAATTTCCGGAAATTTCCAGAGGAAATTTCCGGAATTTTCCTAACTCACATCCCTAACTACAGGTTTGGTGCGCCATCGGCTGATGCCCTGGACATTATGATAGTGGTGCTATAGAAGTTGATTGATTGATTGACAGTGGGTTCCACATTGGCTTACGTAGGTAACGTAGCCTCCTAAACCACCTTAATCACCTTATTATTATTATTATTATTATTATTATTATTATTATTATTATTATTATTATTATTATTATTATTATTATTATTATTATTATTAAAAGTCTATCCATTCTGTGAAGTTATTGACATGGAAGTACAGCGAGGAGTCATGGCCGATATAGTTTCTGTTCGAGATGTTACGAATTTGCACTTCTACTTCATCATCATCATCATCAGTTTCAACTTTGTACCAGTTTATGGTAACAGGCGTACCGTCGTCTGATTGTGCCATGCAGTCAAACCGTGCCGACTGGGTACCTTCTCTGACCTTTACATTCTCTTCTGGCCTGATAATAATTGAAGTCTTCTCTGTTCAGATTAAAACAGAGATTTACTGTTAAAAAAAACATCAGCGCGCATCGCTAGAAAGAAAAAAGAAGAGAGAGGGGATTTGATTGAAACATACAAAATACTAACAAACAAAGTGGAAATGCCAAGAGAAAGGTTTTTTTACAATGAAGCAATATGATCAAACCAGAGGACACAGCATGAAACTGTTCAAGAAACGGACACAAACATCACTTTTTAGTGCAAGAGTGGTGGACAGATGGAATGAACTGGATGAGAGGATAGTAACGGCCACAACTGTGAACGAGTTCAAAGTAAACCTCAGTAGTTTAGGATATTAGATTGGACGGGAACAACAGTGGTTTTCACACAGGGAAGCCCCTACTGAACCACTTTAACCCTTGTTATATTATTATTATTAATTATTATTATTATTATTATTATTATTATTATTATATTATAAATGTATTGTAGCAGATCCGGAAGATCATTCCAAAATACGATAGCTCGGGATAAATATGTTTTATGATGGAATGTAGCGGAGAAAGCATGTAGGCTAAGGCTTCCGATTGAGTCACTCAGCATAGCGATGAGATTGGCACATGTGGTTTTCGTTTCCGGCTTTTCGATCAACGACAATGCGTTAATCTGCAACGCCATTGAAGTACAGTAGTCTATAGTGGTGAGGCGCCGTTAATTTCCGCGCAGTAGATTGGCAATTTTGGCGTTTCAAAAGCGACACGTACTGTGCTCAATACTGTTCGCCGTTCATAACTGATATAGGAACACGAGCTCATTATAGCCTATACAGTATAGACCTATCAGCTGAATCAGGGATTTCCTTCGGAATTATTTTGGTCAGTTGGTCAGAAGCCCGACCTTCAGGCCTATTCGTTCAGAAACTTCTATTCTGAACGAATGTCTTAATTAATATTATGAACTCGTTGAAATTACAACGTGCTATACAGTCCTATACTGTAGTTGCTTCCTAGAGAAAATTTGTAGAAAGTGTAGTCAAGAGATGCAAAGAAAAAGTGAGACAATCGACCTAGAGAGTTTCAAGTCAGTGGCGGCTCCAGGATTTGGCAAGTGGGGGGGGCGTTGGGGTGGCAACTTCTAATCATGGGGGTTCAACCTTTTGTTGTTAGGTATGTAGTATTAAGTATAGGGTCTCAACAGAGGGGCTACTGGGGGCCAGGCACTCAATAGGGGCACGGGGCCCCGGGCCCCCTGTGGAGCCGCCACTGTTTCAAGTTGACAAAAAATTATTAAGGTTCACTGCAGTGGCGCAAACCTGGTCAGAAAAACGGCCATGTCCTAATTTCTCAACACAAAACATACTGGCTTGTAAACTTTTCAGGACGTTAAAGAAACACAAAAACTAGTGGTGGCCTTTTTTGCTTGTCTGGCTTTTTAAGACGTTAAAAAGTAAAGAAGCACAAAAAGCACAGCATTTTTAAAGCAGAAAACATCCATGTCTACAGCATTAAGGACATGCCCTCTCCGAAAAATACCCATGTCAGAACATGATGACATGGGTATTAGTTTGCACCCATGGTTTCAGTGCATCATATTCGCGTATACAAAAGGCCAACATGCCAACCTGCTTATTCTTATAGGGGTATCTATCCAGTGTTTACCAACACAGTTCGGTTGCTCCGCCCACTGGTGGACAGAAACCATAGAAACCATTGTCGTCTATTAATAGACGCCAATGGCAGAAGCAGATTTCTTTGCTGGTGGGCATAGATCAGTGACCATAGATCAGTGACCATAGATCATAGATCAGTGACCATAGAGATTGTTCTGGATACTCCTATAGTTTAACTGAAATCGGAGTTTTTTTTATTACCCCGTGTGATCTAGAATTTGTAGTGCTGAAAATTTGACTAAGCGTAGGGTATAGTAAACACGCGGGAATGCTCGACTAGCTAGCGCTACTATAGGGAGTCCTTGAGCACAAAATGTAAATTTGCCAATTGGCCAATTTTGCCAACGCTCATTATGTTAACACTTTACGCTGCAGAGCATAATCTGGATTCGGCGAGCTCATTTAACCCCTTAACCGTGTATTTAACTGTAACTCGATGTAAAATGGACGGATATATCCGTGACGCCCAGGTAAGGGGTTAAAAAACGATTTGAAGTCCTACGCGCAGTGCCGGCTCCACACGGGTTTCCGAGGGAGGCGTGCCTATATTGAATTCCTGACCCCTCAGTGGTCCCCAGTCAGTGGGCCCTATACTTTACTCACTTACTAGGCTTGCAGGTATACATGTAGCAACGCCCCCACTGTTCTTTCTGATGGTTGAGGGGATACTACGAAGTACGATAAGTTGCAGAAGTTCAAACGTTCTGCAAGACGACGTGTTATCTTTGCTCGTCAACACTTTTTTACTTGAAAATGTCGATGCGATCGCCACATTCCATATTTTGGAATCCGTTAGTGCCACTCAATCTCAGAAACTAGACTAGTTCAGCGTTGGGGCCTAAAGACAATTAGTTGGCTCCGTGCTTAACATTTTCCACCCTAGCGCCGCCCCACCCCACACTTGCCAAATCCTGGAGCCGCCACGGTCTACTCGTGATGGATGGACAGCTATTAGCTAGCTAAATAGACACGCAGAGAGACAAACCATCTACTTGTATTACTGGAACCGGAATTTTCTGGCTGACCTAACGACCCCGGGGCACGCTTGATTCGACTTCGGAGCGATCGCCGATTGATGCCAAGAGCGTTATGAAAATGGCGCCATAGAGTTTTTAAAGTTTTAGACACTGCGTTGGGCACGAACAGATGTTTGCGCCTGAAAGAAATAACAGCAAACGCTTTCGCTCGGGGAAACCCTTATCATCGAAAACTCCTCGTATCGTGTGACTGCTGTGACGAATATGTCGAAATCTATAGCGTTTATCTGCATTTAATCACTTCCGTTTTACGAAAGACATCGTCGTTAACATCATGTCGCACGGAGCAGAAGCCAAACAATTTCATATTAATTTAGCGATAGTAAATTTCGAGAAAGCCGTGAAAATATGTAAATAACCGCTAGAGACTGAACTTTCCCCCCCCTAGAGAATACAGTTGATAAGTTCTCTGTCTAGGCTAACAATTCGTAATGCTGCATGGCTGTCAGCGTGTTGGCGTGTGCCATCCATCGGCGGGCGCTGTCTTATGACTGGCATTCGTAGAATAAGCTCACATCCATCATTTTCCCCTACATATATAAAAACGACCGTAGGTTCGTTTTCATTAGAAGGACCGCGAGAGTATAGGCCTACCCGATGCTGACAGAAATTTTTGTCATTTTTTGCGCGGACTTGTGAAAAGTTGAATCATAATAAGCTTATTAAGGCAGTTATAGTTACGCAGTAAGACGGTTTGATCCGTTGAACCGAGATCTATATTCTATAGTCGGTTGAGTTTAACATCAAACGATGAAGTCTAGTAATCGGTTTTTCCGTGTCGGTTTTCCGTTGATGATTGGGGCGATACTTTTGCTTCGTTGTTTGTCGGCGGTTGAAGCCAACGAGATGTTCTTTTCCGATGCACAGGAAGACCGGTCACCGATAAGATCTCTGCACTGCAACAAAGGTGCCTCAGGATTTCCCTCAAGACAGGTAACCTGTACCGTGGATGTTGAAAACGTTTAGAATAAAATACGTAAAAAGCGTTTAATGAAGCAAAATATAAAAAAAACGTTAAAGATGTTTTAACATCTAAAGTATGATCTGAACGCATTAACCTACAGTTCCCGCTGATGGTCGTGGATTTCGACACGTAGGTCTAAAATTAGTCCGCCTTAAAATTATATGCTGACAGACAATTTATCCTCGTATGTCATACACTATCTTAAACCTTGTTGGCAACTATCGACGCGCCATATTTTTCCAGCCGATAAAAGTCATTCAAATAATTTGCAGTTGAAAAGTTAGAACCGAGTGACTAATAAATCTAGAATTAAATAGCGCATGTCATGTCATGATGTCATGAAGCCGTCGTCACTATGCGAAGGTTGGCCGCAACGTTGAACAATAATTCTCCACTGCTCCCTTTTTTTAGCAGCTTCCATTAGTGGAGCCCCTTTCATGTTAGCGCACCTAACAGTTTAATCTACATCTACATCAGTTTAATCTGCATCTAACAGATTAATTTCATGTTAGCGCATTGATCACGAAACCGTCGACAATATAATGTAGCATTTTAGGCCTACTAACCGAATTATTGGCAGACTTTCAGTGTTTCTAAAGGTTCTAAGCCTCCAAGTACTAAATGCTGCGCTGTTTTAATCTCTATTTTCATGTTTGGTACTACCCACATAGTTCGAATAGCGCTTTAAATCACATATAGTGTGTAATACATGTGTAGAAATATACGCATTACCTTTAGGCCTACATACATGCTAATTTAATACAATTTACAACAGCAATAGATTTTTTGCTAATCTATCGGGCAAAGTCTTTGTTGTTATCGACCTATCGGTCATAAGTCAATTTATTAAGGAAAATAGGCCTAAGAAGTTGTCCATTATTCACGAAGTCGTACAGAAGCGGTCACAGAGCTCTGCTTCTGTCTCACTTTGAAGCTTGCTGATCAGTCCCCGAGGATTCGGTGACATTGCAGAGCGACATTCCAAGCACGTAGTCTGGTCAGAAAAACACTCCGAAATATTTCAAAATGGCGAACAAAACCGTACACTGTAGTTACCGACCGTCGTCAAAGATTTAAAGATTTGCTTGACGACCTATATACGCGAAAATATATTTAAAATAATGTAATAAAGTAATATAATTTTAAATCATAAAATTATAATGAAATAATATATATATATACAATTTATACATATAAAAGTCTTCTTGTCTACTGATATGTATTTAGTACTAATTAATGTCTCCGGATTAGAGCGACTATGCCTCAACATAACATTTTCCAGTAGCAAGCTTCAATTTGCACAGAATGACAGTACCTTATTGTTATTACAATCTTCACTCACTCTTATTCACGACGTTTGACAAAGATGGTGCTCATGAATTGAGAACTGCGCAGTGGCGGCTCCACCGGGAGGCAGGGGGTCCGTGCCCCCCCCTATTGAGTGCCTGCCCCCCCAGTGGCCCCCCCAAGTTGGGACCTATACTTAATGCTACATACATTAAACAACAAATGATTGGCCCCCATGATTAGAAGTTGCCACCCCAACGGCCCCCCACTTGCCAAATCCTAGAGCTGCCACTGGAACTGCACACGAAATTCAATAACTTTGAGGCCTATTCTAACGCCGACAGCGATTTCAGTTTTCGAAGCGCTGTGGCGTCGATCGTGTGAAATGTACAACCACAACTAATGTCACGCGAAGGTGGTGACGATCTAATTAAGCGCTCACTCAAGGCGGAGAAGATAACCGAGTTTGAAAAACGGCTGATTTTCCCAGAGCAAAAGGTCTTCCGTTTTCTTGCATGCAGGCCCTCCGAGGGAAATTCCGGGCCTTAGGGCAGAGCAGTCACAGGTAGTTTTTTATCCAGACCCCAGGCCTTGGGGGGTGGAAAAGCCTTGGGCGCGGAGAATTGACTTGGCTGGAGGGAGAGAGACACATTTCAATGAAAAATTTATGTCAGTGCTGAATTTTTTAGGAGGGGCATTTGGAGGTTATTTTTTGGGGGGGATCTCCCATAACAGGTCTGGATAAAACAATGGTCATGTGCCCCTAAAAATTTGTCAGAAAGATTTGTGAAACGTTTCAGTGTTCTCAGAAAACTGAAATTTTTTCGAAAAATTTTAAAATATTATGTGACACAATTGTAACGGTGAGAATGATCTATTTTGCTTATCAGAGTTTTCAAGACGTTAAAAAAGACAAGAAAGCCTTTATCGCTCTCCACTCCAGCGCCCGCCCCCGTAGCGTTCACAGACTCATAGTGTAATCAATAAATTTGCACGAGATAACTTTATTGTGGACCTGCCCGGGTCCCCTACAGATCGCCGGGCCCCGAGGCAATTGCCCCCCGTGCCCCTCTCTCGGCGGCCCTGTTTGCATGAAGTGATTTTGATTCGAGATCGATAATGGATCTATGGTATCGAACTCACGAATAGGCGACTGATTGACGTATGAGTGGATTAGCGGACGAATGCATCCTGGGAAATGGGAGGCACTGTTGAAGCTTTACATTGACCATCGGTCATCTAAGATTCACAGATGACAGATGTCCAAATCATTGCAAGTCAAATTTAAATAAAACTTTTAGTTTTTATCAATATAATAAAAGCATATGATTTTATAAAGAATTGTATCAAATAGGCTTACTTGGCGTTGCGCGACCGGCTCCCAGTGTTTTATCCAGGTCTGTTGGGTTGGGGTTGGGTGGGGGTATTTTCCATATTCCACCCTAAAGCCACAAAAAGCTGCTCTCACCCCCTCCAAATCCCATCCCAGTACTGGTGTGGTGTGGGGTGGAGCTTAGGTGGTATTCCCATATTCCACCCTAAAGCCACAAAAATCTGACCCCAAAGCCCAGTACTGACACAACTTTATGCATTGAACTGTGTCTCTTCCGCTCCAGCGAAGTCAATCCCCACAAGGCCCCTGGAGTCTGGATAAAACACTGCCGGCTCCCGTCAGCCTTTTGCGTGGCCACGAGGTGACCCTGTGGGTCCGCGGCCCCTTTTCGGATTGGAACCGGTCGTGAGATTCGTCCAAAGGCGATGAGTATTTGGGGGTAGGGGTAGTATTAGATCGAAGAAAAAACACCAGATGGAAGACTTTAAGCGCTCGCTCGCTCGCAACGACGACGCTTTGTGCCCGTCAAGACCTTTGGGTCGAAAAATGTCGGTGTCCCCTATTCTGGAATCCTGGCTACGCCACTGCCCGTACCTGGCTCGGCGCAATCAATCCCGGGATCGAGTCGTGGTACCGGAGGCTAGCCAACGCATTTCATCGCTTATGCGTCGATAAATTGCTATCAGCGTTAAGCTGCGGAGGTAAAACGCAGGCTAGAGAAAGCAATTGCAAACTACTCTAGATTAATGTCGTAAGCCGCCTGAGTCACCGCTCGCCGATATGGCAGAACGGAGATCGTCACCGGACACGGCATGCGCTCGCTCGATTACGGGACTACCTCTAGCCTACCTCTTTTTAATCAAATTCTAACTATTATTGCAAACGAATAACGCAAGAGTTAAGTCCGCGATTGGTTTGTTGTTAAGTCCCTTTCAATGCAATACCTGTTATTGGACACACCTTCGAGACTCATCGAGGAGCGGATTATTCTGTTTAAAAACTACACGAACTTACTTACTTACTCTTTACCCGTCCGGTTCATTAGACGGTAATCATCCTTGGAGCATATCGCACGCGTCACACACACACATACACACACACACACACACACACAAAGATCCGTAGCATTAGAGAGGATCGAACAGAGCAGGACAAGATATCAGAATCAGACACATTGTAGACCTATATGCTCTTGATCGGAATTAAAAATCAGGTTTTAGTTATGCACCCTATATAAGTCATACAGACATGGAATGGGTTGGGTTCGTTCACCGTGAGTTGGGTTATTTTGGGTAAGAAATTTCCATGTTTATGGTGGGTTTGATTGGATTGGCCACAGAACCTATTTTTATTGATCAATTTTCTGCGGTCAATAAATGGTTTAAGAAATTGTAATGTATCACGGTGGGCTACAGGTTTGGGTCAAGTAAGCAAGTAAAGTAGGCCTAAGTAAAATCTCGTAGATTTATATAGCGCTTTCGTAAGCAGTACAAAAGTAGCTGCTTATTCTTATGCGCTTAATCTTTCTTGAAATAGCTAGTGTATAGGCAAGTTGGTTTGTCGGCCGGGCAAAGGTCAGTGTATCCACGAGGCGGCGGGTCGGGTTGTTATAGCTACGAAGGAAATGACTTTGGAATAGGAAGAGACCTATTGCTTTCATGGGTTGGGCTGCAGGGTCTCAACCATAATGGGTTGTTTTTTTAAAAACGAACCTATGTCCACGTCTGAAGTCATTGGTAGATATACAAGCATTTATGCTCTCTCAAGTGAGTCTAAACCTAACGATTTTCTGGGATATTGCGTATTTTTCGTCAGGACTACGAAGAAGAAGAAGAAGCTATCGGTAACTTGAACGACGAAGATGGCGACTCTAAAGACGACGACGACGCTCGCTTCGTAGCAGGGCCGGAGCCTAAGCGCAACTACATTCCCTACGGCTACATCCCGGTGCGAGGAAGACGGGCCGGTCTAGACGGTCTGATCATCACGAAACCTCAGAGCTGGCGTTCTGTTCTGCGGAAAAGTCGTCTTCCGTGAACGTCCGTTTTCGTGTCGTCGAACGATTTTCACGTCTCAAAAGCGAAGACGGCACCACAGATCAATCGGAGTTTTTTTTTTTTTGGGGGGGGGGGCTATTTAAGGACCATCCATAAATGACGTCACGCACTTAGAGGAGGTTCAAACATTTGTGACGATGTGTGACGACGGGGAAGGGAGTTTCCAGAAATGTGACGTCACATAACACTAAATATTGCTATTAATACCTCAGTGCTATGCTGCCGCAAAATTGAACGTATTTTACACTTATAACTATCATATTTCTTTTTTAAATTGAAAAAGTTTCTGAATATTGTTTTAATTATAATAATTATAATGAATATTTTCAAACGAAACATTAATTTTGACATTGGAAAGACGACAAGATAACGGGGAAGGGAGCTAACGCGTTGTGACGTCATATTTGATCTGACTTTTGTGACGACTTGTGACGAGAGGGAAGGTGTCAAAAACGGCCAAAATCGCGTGACGTCATTTATGGACGGTTCTTTGTTTGTCCTCTCTAGAATCTAGACGAGAATTTGCGCGTGAGGACTTGCTAGCAGACTGGAGCAGAACCTAGTGCATGAACGTATGGTTGACTTGAATCAACTCTTTCCCCAATATATCGCCTGGTAAAATAGATCAATTTTAAATCCAGTGCCGATAAAAATGTAGGAAACTTGTGGTACATTGGTGGCAAGAAAACACGAAAGAAATTAAATTATGCGTGAAGAATCAAAAATTTGTTAGTTCTTGGAAGTAGCCTAATTATCTTAATCCTCAATCCCTTTGTATAAATCTTTCGTAATCCTCAATCCCTTTGTATAAATCTTTCGTGGTGGTTGTAGAAGTAGTAGCAGTAGCAGTAGCAGTAGCAGCAGTAGCAGCAGCAGCAGTAGTAGTAGTAGTAGGAGGAGGAGGAGGAGGAGGAGGAGGATTAGTAGTTATTGTTGTAGTAGCAGCAATGTTGCATACATGCCGGATATATAGGAGGAATTCTCCTCCAGTCATAAATTCCTCACCCCACCTCCACCCCACCCAAAAATTCCATCTCAGTGTGTACTGCGATTACAATTTCTCAACATCCCCCCAAAACCACGCCCTCCCCGAACTGCTATAATCCCCCTCAATGACAGAGGAGAGTGAGTACTGCAGCAGTAGCATTTAGATAGCACTATAGTAGAAAAAGTCTAGCAACAACGTTGTACATGTTGGTTTGAATACAGTATAGTATTGCTCTCTGATTCTCATCCCAGGGTCTGTTCTAGGAAACATTTATCACTGCACTAAACTCAGAAAATTTTTGGACATCTGCGCTCAAAAACAAGCAAAAAAGGTCGTCCGGAAAATCTATCACTGCACAGATAATAGAAAATTGCATTTTACCACTGCACATTTTCATTTTATCACTGCACATTTTGTGTATCACTGCACGTTAAAACAGGCCCTGTAGACTAATCCAGTGTGAGAACGATGCTGACTATGAGGTGCTAGTAGTGTTATGTGCGGATAACGTCGTGGGATTGCAGAGCTTCATTCATTCATTCATTCATTCTTGGACGATTTCTATAGCGCTGTAACAAGGCTGAGACCCACAACAAAAGCGCTTTAACATCTCAACTATACCCCAACCCAAACAAATGCGTTTTTAAGCTCTTGATGAAGTGTTCAGGAGTATCAGCCGTGGTGACGTGATCAGGAAGAGAGTTCCACAAGATAGGGTTGCCGCGTGTAAATGATCTCTCTCCAAACTTGGCAGTCTTGGAGGGAGGAGGAACCTGAAGTTTGACCCTACGACTCGAACGGAGTGACAATCTCCTATCACTGCACTGCGGTGTCTTTACAAGAGAGGCGAGATACTCCGGACAGTACGGGTCGTGCAGCACTCTGTACGTCAGCCAGCATCTCTTGAACACAATCCGCTCAGGGACTCGAAGCCAATGAAGACGATCCCTGAGAAGTGGAGCTACGTGCTCGCGCCAACGACATCCGAACACGATCCTCGCTGACTGATTAAGAATAGACTGCAGCCGATCCAGTTTATTGACCGGGAGACCCCACAACACACTATTGCAGTAATCAATCCTCGTTAGCACTAAGGCCTGAACCAAGTGAACGACACCGGATACAGGTAGATAGCGCCGGACTGATCGTATTCTTCTCAGTTGAAAGTGGCATCGCCTGATCACATCATTTAGGTACGGCTCAAATGACAAAGTACCATCAAAGAGGACCCCCAGCAGCCTCACACACTCTGAGGGGACAATGGTAGCATCACCCATCACGAACGATTTACGATTCACTAGCGTCCTTCTCCGAGGGGTGGTGACCCAGATAAACTCCGTTTTTCCAACATTAAGGGCCAATCGATTTTCCTCCGCCCACTTCGAGACGGCAGCCAGACACCCCAGGAACCGTTCCCGCAGCACCTCCACATCGCCTGGGAGGCAGGACGAGTAAATCTGGGTGTCGTCAGCATAGCTGTGGGGCGACAGTCCAAAGGCCAAAATAATGGATCTAAGGTCAGCCGTGTAAAGAATGAAGAGTAATGGGCCAATCACCGACCCTTCAGGGACCCCACACCCAACACTCCGCCCTACAGATAGATTCCCTCCGCACGTTACAGATTGCAATCTGTCAGAGAGATAGCTAGCTATCCACCGCAAGGAGGAGCCACCCACACCGAATGATTTCTCAAGCCGATGAATGAGGACCTGATGATCAACCGAATCAAATGCCGACGAGAGGTCAAGAAGGCATAGAAGTCCAAGCCTCCCGTTCGACACATCATCGACCAAATAATTGAAAACCTTAAGGATGGCAGATTCAGTCGAGGGCCCTCGACGATAAGCTGACTGGTCACGCGGCATCAGCCCATTAGCGGTGAAAAACCCTATGAGCTGCCTGTTCACAACCCTCTCCAGAAGCTTAGATAGAAACGTCAGATTGGAGACTGGTCTGTAACTTGCAGGATCCGAAGGATCAAGACCCGGCCGTTTCAAATGTGGCCCAACAGTCGCATGTTTCCATGAAGACGGAAACTCACACGTCTCCAAGGACGTGGAAAATAGCATTCTAATGAAAGGGGCCAACAGCTCGATCGAGTCCTTTAATAGCCAAACGGGAAGCGGGTCAGCCTGGCATTGCCTGTTCGGGGCAGACCTAACCAAGGCCACAACTTCCTCAACGGACGGGGAGGAGAAAGCTAACAGACGGGGGCCATCGTGCACAGAGAAGGTCGCAGGACCAGCATTCGCCGTCCTGTCACGTATCCTTGCTACCTTCTCCTCGATGTGCTGGTGGAAATCCTCAGCACTAAAATCCGGGCCAGCACCACAGGCATTTTGATCTTCTCCCAGTAGCGCGTTGAGGACCCGCCATGTCCTCCTCCCATCTGACCCAGACCGACTAAAGGTCTGCCTCCAATAGGCCGTACCCTTAGCCTTGACCAACTTCCTGTACCGACCCAAAGCCTCCCTCCATTGAGCCTTACATTCTTACATTCATAGAGCTTACATTCACGGTTGACCTCCTAGTTACCTGATACATGCCAAACTCTCAGGTGTACGTGATTGACGTCCGACACGACCTTTCGATCATACCTGTAAATCATAGGAGAGGATCATTGACGGTGATTCCTGTTAGCATTCAAAATTCGTGAAGCTTTTTGACTGGCGAACAAAACGGGATCATCACCGAACTTATTCGGGGATTGAGTCTATCCAGCCATTTAGAAAAAACAACCCATCGTGATTCATACCCAACCCATCCCATGGGCATACCCAACTCATGTCCATATCTAGGTATACCTACTCCGAGAGGTTTGGTGACTTCAAACCTACAAGCAAAACATTTATACCATATACCAACTTAATTTCCAAAGGACAGGCATCTTGTTCGTATCGTATATAATATCTCGAAGATATTGGCATTCTATAGATGGAATAGTTCAACGTTTCCCGATTTAGTCGACATATTATAGATGCACTGAAGTTCAAGTCATACGTTATATTTCAACTTAATTTAGAAAACCAAAATAATTCTTCATTCAATTTCCCGAGATTCTTCCTATTTTCCCACTTTATTGTCGTCGTCACTCGTTGTTCGAATTCGCCAACGACGCTAAAAATTATATATATACATACCATAGACCTCTTAAAGTAAGGACTGACGTCTGCCATGCTCGGGTCCGCGAACTTGGGTCCATTGAGTTTTAACATCACAGCCTACCTTAACTGCTGCAACTGGAGTTTGGAACTTTGCACAGTGATACAGCTATATGAAATTTGGTAGTCACACTGAGAAATGAACTCTCTACGCATTTCAAGTGACCGGAAGTTGATGACGTCATTACACTGCGAAATACGTTGATTTTAAAACGATATCGTCTTAAAATCAACGTATTTCGCATATATTGGATACTGCTGATCTAGGCAGAATATATAGGCCTAGTAATTATCACCGTAATCTAGTAGGCAAGAATTTGGCTTTATATGCACTGAGTATAGGATCGCAACATCATTACCAGTAATATAGTCCAGTGGCGTAGCCAAGAGTTCGAAATAGGGGGAATGTGTAGAATTTCGGGTAAAAGGTTCGTCAAGGAGTTATCCCCAAATTCATGTATTCTTTTCGATCATGCTACCTACCCCTCCTGGAAATTTTTCAACGGTCTTGCCAAAATCCCACGACTGGAGCCCCTGCCAGAATAGGGGCCGTTACCCCCGCGTGGCTACGCCAATGATATTGTCGAATGGTTGTCTGGAATTGATTAACTCAATGGACCCAAGTTCGCGGACCCGAGATTGCCTGACATCAGTCCTTAGTTTAAGAGGTCTAGGATATATATATATATATATATATATATATATATATATATATATATATATATATGCTTATACGTATAATACATATATTTATATATATAATATACGATGGAACGGATTATATTCTAGCTTTTTGGTGTAGTATGGGTTGGTAGAAAATGTGATCATCAAATTCATGAGACAAGTCGCTGTAAATGTCATTCAAGCATTCCGGATTAGCCTACAATTTACCCTGCTCGCCCATAGAACTATAGAAGCAGCAAGACCACACACACACACACACACACACACACACACACACACACACACACACACACACACACACACACACACACACATATATATATAATGTTTGGTTCATATGCGTCACTGTTTCTCACAAACGAACTGCAGTGCATGGCGACCTTATAATTATAAAGCGCCTGTATAGTGTTCAGTCTATAGTATTACTTTATCAATTCATATATATATAAGTATAATTTTGTAATATATAATTTTCTTGGGAGACGCTGGTGCATTCATTATACATGTCATGCGCCTCGGTTTCTCTTTTCTCGCATGCATGACGGAGACACTCTTCGTTTTGTCGTCGGTATATATCGTCTCATCTATTTCTTCTGCTCTGTCGTGCTGTTGCAATGCTCGCATAATCCCATTTGGTTGCTTTCCATCAGTGCGCTTGATGTAGTCTCAGTATCGTCTCTCTCTCTCTCTCTCTCTCTCTCTCTCTCTCTCTCTATATATATATATATATATATATATATATATATATATATATATATATATATATAGTTATTAAATTATCAACTCTGCTGCTGAGGGTCTTGAGTATAAATTTCTCGACCAAGCAACACATCAGTTGCGCTTAGCCGCATTTGGTTTGAGAAAGGGCGATTTTAGTGCTGAACACTAAAAAGACTGCAGGAACAAGTCTAAAAAGTGCAAAAGAAATCCTTATATTAGGCCTATAAGAATCTATGTCTGCTTACAGCATTAATTTCCTTTAGAAAATTCGGTTTTTATTGAATTTAATAGAAAAGGGCTCGAAATGTAGCATAAAGCTATTACTTGAAATGTTGGTTTAGTAGGAAAATAGTTCAAAATATTTGCATTCATCACAAAATAACTGTTGTGCGGAATCTTCACGCTGTAGATCCGATAACTCTTGAGTATTAGCAGCGTTTGATTTTTTATTCAAAAAGAAATGAGTGATCTGACTACTCGCACCACAAATTTGACCGACCAAACGTCCTGTGACCAAACGTCCGGCTGCCATGTCGGTCAATTTTACGATATGTTATTACTTCGTATTTTTATTTTTTCACTTGAAATTTTGCGAGCTCGCCCTCTCCAGAATTTTGCGCCCGTGGCGACCGCCCCCTGCTCCCACGCTACGCCACTGAGCAGGGGGCGCAGGGGAACGTTATTGACTAGTGATGGCTAAACTGCGTAATTCAACGGCAAATCGAGCATTTCTATCATCACTGTGGTGTAGCCAAGGGGGGAGGGGCATCCCCCTATTAAAGGCTGGTACCGGTCGTGACATTTGCGCAAAAGCGGTGAGAATTTGAGGAGGGCGGATGGAATAATGGAAAAGAACACGTTAATGCGCGAGGAAAGAACTCTCTGGCGACGGTTTTTTCTGCTCGTCGAGACTTTTGCCAGAAACTTTCGATGTGTCCCCTCTATTTCGGAATCCTGGCTACGCCACTTGTTATAATTGCTAAAATGTAGGTTTATCACCAACAGTAGGCTACTCGCCATATTTCATCGTTAGAAGCATCGGCGTCACCAGGACTCCGGAGTAACTAGGGCGGCAGGGTTTCTTCAAGCCTACTTCCCAGATCCTTTTAACAGTGTTTTTTTCAGTTGGAACGCACGGGAACGGCGTTCCAACGCCTTTTTGCCAGATTCTTTTTGTCGACATGCAATAATGCGTGTTTTACTCAAAGCCGTAGCTAGAGTATTTGGCGCCCATGGTAAGGCATATACACTTACGCCCCAACACTTTAAAACTGAAAATTGGTCACCTTTTTGCTTATCACACTTTTCACGATGTTGGAAGGGTAAAGTAGTGCAGAAAGCGGGCGATGACCAGAGCCGTAGCCAGGGTTTTCGGCGACCGGGGCAAGATTCATATTTTGCGCCCCTAAATTTCGGTGACGACCTTTTTTTAGTCGTCAACTCAGTTTACTTATCCAATTTTCGGGCTCATGACCTTTTATTCCTTTTTATATTCATTCCGCAGAGCTTTTTCACATCCAAAATGCGCCCTCCACCGGTCGGCGCCCGGGGCGGCTTGCCCCTCCCCATATCCCCACCTAGCTACGGCTCTGGTGATGACCCTTTCTTGCTTGTCTTGTCAATAGGCCCTATCTTCGAGGGGCGTTTAACTTGTTACAACCATGGTATCTGGCGCCCCCTCCAAGACGGCGCCCCCTCCAAGACGGCGCCCGGGGCAGCTTGCCCTCTGCCGCCACCTAGCTACTGCTCTGTATAGGCATTATTATGTAATGGCGTTATAGATTTGATTGACCGAAAGGTTCGTATAAAGGGGATTTAGGCTCGAAAATAAATACATGGAGTGCCACCTACCGAATGCATGGGAATTTCCCGGGTCTAGAACATTTATTACTATAAGTGACAAGCCAAGCGAAACTTGCGGCTCTAGCTTACCAAACTCCTCGCTGAATGAGGCACCAAAAAGCGAATGCAATCAGAACCATTGCTGCTTCGTTTTAGACAATATCATTTAAACACAGAACACATAACTTGAAGGCTTACTCGATTTTAAATAACTTTGCCGTCACAAAATGCAGCCTCACAGGATTCTCAAAATCTGGATTAGTCTGCATAAACCTAATCATTTTTGCCATCTGTTTTTGCCTCTGTGAGTAAAGACAAATTTCGTATCGTGTTCATGGGAATGTATGCCATGGGTCAACTTAGTGCGAAATTGCAGCAGACTGTTGGCAAACTAGGCTTATGAATCAAAATTCAAATGTTATAACTTAACTTATAAGCCTACGTTTAGCCTATAGGGCGATTATATATACCGACGTGACACAAAGAGTTAATACAAGCATTATTTATATCCCACAACGAATACCGCTGATCGTTAAATTTTAACAAATTAAAATCATAAGGTTTAACATGCAAATATCAATTTAAAATGAGAAACACTATTTCAGGTCCTTATAAGCAAACGAACTGGCTGCTAATAGTTTCGAAAGTGACAAACCAAAATGAAAGTTGACGCTCAAGGGAATTTTTTAAGTCCCACGAGCAGACCAATCGAAATTCGAAGGGGTTACATTAATTGCACGCAATGAAATCAAGACTTAATATAGATATCTTATAATTCAGCTGAATTGTGCCCCTCAAAGAACGTGCCCCCAAGCCGTCTGTTTAACAGAGACAGATAGGCAGGGACAAGGAGAGAGAGATTGATCTACGAAAGACAGATACTATGGAGGACATACAATGCAATAAAAGTTTTGTTGCAAAAAAAGTTTTGTTCCTGTACAGTACAAATACTGGGGAAATGTTTGTACTAAATTTTGTACTGAAATGTTTGTACTAAATTAGACGTTCTAAAGGAATATCCCACTTTCTGGCACCTGCTCAATCTGTGACAGATGTATGTTGCAAATTATAATTTTTTTTCAATATATTGCGGAGCATAAACTTTTATCCTGGCATAAATTATGCGGGAAGGGAATAGGGGAGGAGGAGGATGGGTTACTTTATTCTCTTATACTTGTTCCTGGGGCACGTAATCATAAAACGACTAAGAACCACTGCTCTATGTCGACAATGCTAACAGTCTAATGGACAAACATGGAATCATTAGAGGGATGCCAATGAAGTTAGCAGAGTGGTAACAGCGTTGGACGATGGAGCAGAAGGTCGCGGGTTCGATCCCCGCAGGAGCCATAAGGTCGACTCAGCCTTACTCGCTAGATGGCGGTGGTAAACCGAGGAGCAGCGTTAAGCTGCGAAGGTAAAACGTGGGTCTGGGGAAAGTAGTGGCAGCCTACTCCAGATTAATGGATTAAACCATGCACCCACGTCGCTGATTGTCGAAGACCGGAGATAAGCGCCGGGACCCAACGCTCGGACTCGAGTAGGGGACCTACCTTTACCTTTTTTTACCAAAGACACAGATGTAGGAATGAAATCTCAAAGTTTTTCAAGTATAAGTTCTTTCATTTGTGAGTTCAGTTTTCATCGCTAGACGATGGATTCGAAAGTCTTGAATCTTGATTACTCTAGACGGAAAGCGTTGGAAGTAATCCTGTATAGCGTAATAAATCATCTTTCGAAATTCTGAGTCCAGTACAGTTCGCCACATTCTCGTGCAACGATTACATGCATGCGATAAAGCCAAGCAGAAAATTGAAACCCATATCAATATGCATTTTTTTAAAAATATTCTCTGACCTCTCTGCCAAGGTTGAGAAAATATCGTGAAATAAGACAAACATTTCTCGGAACTGTGAATTACATCCAATAAATTTACGGGAAAAGGTGAGCAGGGGTGACAACCTGGTTAGAAAAACGGTCACGTCCTCATTTCTCAGCAGAAAACACAGTGGCTTGTCAGACTTTCAGCAGGACGCTAA
Source organism: Metaphire vulgaris (assembly GCA_018105865.1). Lineage (NCBI taxonomy): Eukaryota > Metazoa > Annelida > Clitellata > Crassiclitellata > Megascolecidae > Metaphire > Metaphire vulgaris. Next base: position 13,780,544 of record CM030839.1, on the reverse strand, counting down.
AGAACCACAAAAACTAGTGATGACCTTTTTTGCTTGTCGGACTTTTACGACGTTAAAGGTCCGTAGGAATCTGCACTCCTAAAAATTATAGAGTAAATTCCGTGTGTGTGTGAAGATTTTTTTGCTTGTCAGGAGTTTAAAAGGCCTTTTTCTTGCTCGTCAAATTTCTAAGATGGGATTTTTAGAAAGAAAATTTGCACCCCTACTGATAATTAATTCGTTCCGACGTGCCTGTCCAGCGGACGGCGATGTCGTTAAGACACTGTATACTGTATATATGCCTACGTGTACCGTCCAATCGTCGACCTTGCCACACCATGCACTGTACACCTGTGACGAATGACGTAGACGCAATGTATGCATGATGTACATTGTACACGCTATTGACTTATAATTTTTGTTTCGCCGTTCGCAGCGTCACGTCAAGTTTTGTACCTAATCACCCGCAACCCATACGTACATGCAAACATGTATATATATATATATATATATATATATATATATATATATATATATATATATATATATATATATATATATATATATATATATGTGTGCTTATATATGGTGTGTATATTTATATGGTATATATATATGCATATATGTTTATATATAAAACATTACACCTGTCTTTTTCTTCGAAAGAAACTCGCTTGGTCTCATTAGACAGCCCCCGTGCAACGATCGACTTCTTCTGAGCACACAATGATGGATAGGCAAATAAGTTTCAAACTACATCGATCTACTACACGCAACCCAGTGGCGTATGCACGGTTCCTTAATAGGGGGCACCAAGGTTTCTGAAAACTGTCATATTCAGTCCCGAATAGGGGGCTTGAGGCAGAAAATATATTTTGGTTATTATTAGATTCAAATCTTGAGATTTAGTGCATACTTTTCACACTCCGTGACAGCATATTGACAATCCTCAACTGAAAAATTGTTTTCAATATCATTAAGTCTTACAGCGAGGTCTGAGGCATAATTTTCTTAATGTTTTTGTAAGAATCTCCCGATTAGGGGAGGGGCGGATCCCCTCCTGGCCACGCCAATGAGGATGGCATGTATATATACAGTACATACATGGCAACCTACCTATGGCAATGCACGATTATGCTCAATCATGCCTAAATGCATTCCTTCATGTATATCGGTGACATAGATCAACTTCCAGGTGTGATTATTTAGGCTAAAAATATCTCAGAAGCAAAATGTCAATGTGCTCAAACATAAATTCTATAAATTCGGCAGCGCATTTTTGAATATACTTACATTGATATATGCATGTGCATATTATCACGTAGGTTTTCATGCAAGCATGCGTGAATTCAACTCACAAACATACTTACTTTCCTATCCATATATACAAGTACCCATTTATATATAGGGTCTCCATATTTTTCTTCTTTAATGTCATAACGTGACCTGTAACAGCAATTTCTTTCACCTTTAGGGCACACACACACACACACACACACACACACACACACACACACACACACACACACACACACACATATATATATATATATATATATATATATATATATATATATATATATACTTAGATGCGTATACCTGCTTACACACAGCATGTTTATGTATTATTCATACTTACTTACATGTTTAAAATATTTGTGTGTGTGTGTGTGTGTCTAGGTAGAAAATTGGTTGCGAGTTAATCGAGCATTCGTAAACTGTGTCGCATCAGTCTCATTCTCCGCAGCATTAAATCAATCGCCAAGATTTATAGCGGCTCTTAGAAGTGATTTTGGAACCCGTTTCGACGCTCGCTGACAATGCCTCCGACTGCAACAGCGTCGCCATCAATCATACGATTGTGTTTTTCTAGACGACCGTTATGAAAGACGGCAGCGGTCAGTTCGGTCCGACAGGGCATTGTTATTGAACAGAATCGGTCGCCGGCCTTTTTATAAATGCGACGATTATAATTATTAGGGTTATTCAAACGACGGTGACGGTATAATTGATATCGATGGAACCGCACGCTGCAGCTTTACGCAATTCGCAGCATTTTCTCGTATCTTTCTTCGTTCCTTTCTTTCTTCCTTTCTGTCTGTCTATCTGTCTGTAGGTCTATGTGTCTTTTTACACGCCTGTTTTCTTCTGATTTCTCTTTCCAAAAATGAGTCGATGATATCTTGAGCACATTTAGTCTTACAATGTTGACTCCCATGAAAGTCTGACTCTCTCTTGGATGTACAGATATGACACCCAGGGTTTAATCTAAGCCATTTCCGGGGGGGGCAAATTCCCCCCCGAAATTTGAAATTCTCCGAAAATTTTGGCATACTACATCAACTAACAGCAGCCCCTTGCTGACTTCCCCCGGATTTGTCAATTCCCCCTGGCTTTGTCAGTCCCCCCGGAGTCCAGGAGTCTAGATTAAACACTGATGAGTGATGACACCTCGTTGAAGGTACGCAATAGCAAATCCCGAAGGAGCTGCTTATATACGTTTATTCTTGGAACGCGTATTTAAGCCTTTAGCTGAAGCACTGTGTTATTTCGTTCTACAGCGATCAGCTATTCTCCAATCGTCTATCTCAGAGATGGCAATGTGTCAATGGTTCATAGGTCACCAATAATCGATGGGCCCCATCGGCCAGTGGGGCTGAACCACGACCCCGTCGAATTTTTAAGGCTACGGGTGTGCAGTCATAGAAATTTTAAGTTCACGAAATTTTAAGTTCACACACGAAATTTTAGTGTTCACACATTAATTGACATTATTTAGGAATTTGCAGTGAGATTTTAAAATCTATTCTTTGGTAATGACGCGACTCTTGTAACTTGTCGCGTCTTGGTCGAATTTCGATCCTTTTGTTCTGTGGTATTTTATTTTGGGGGTGGGGCTGGTGGGTTTGATGTACTTTCATGTTCGATTGATGTATTCAACATTAGTTTTGCTTTGGCTTAACAGCATCGAAAAGATATTATAGATATTTAGATGCCGATAACCCAAGAGTCACGTGGACCATAGGTCAAAGGTTCAATGGGTCACATGGTTCATGGGTCATTTTGAGTGACACATTGTCATCTCTGGTTTCTTTAGATGTCTCTGACATGTCTAAATTGCGTAGGAGAATAAAACGACGTAAGCTGAGAAGCGTGGCAGTAGCGATAAGGAAATTAAGCAATTCACTTATTTACACTTTTGTGGCGCCTAACTCTACGAGACCTATGGGTGATTATGGCTAGTTACGGCTACAATGTAAGTAAGTAAGTACAAGTTCGTATGTCATACGCGGCGCTCGTAAAACTAGCACCATAGTAGCGCATGCTTATGCTAAGGCGTCTAATCTAACGTTATGGAATTATTACTAGATCTCCTAGGTGCACCTTGTTTTTGTAAATTGTATTATAATATCGGCCCGTGGTGTCATTCGTTTCGGAGGAAATTCATAAGGTCCAGGTAGCTGCAGGCGAGAGTCGTAAGGTGCTTAAGCTGGAAAGTCCCTGATTTCTTTGATGTAATGCGCTCGTCAAGAGTTGAAGTGAACCGAATGAGGCGTGGTCCTGTACTCTTCGTAGTGAGTTTCGCAGACCCAGCGGATCTCCTTCCCGCAGTAGACGGGCCGGAGACATCCGAACCTGGACGAACTCGTCTCCAGCTGGAGAAATCGCCCGAGGTCCTCGCGGCTGAAGGCGGTCGCCGACTCCAGCAGGTCGCTCGGTCCCAGCGTCGTCCCGGACTTGACGAAGACGTCCGGGTGCTGCTGCGGTCCTCCGTCCACCGACGACACGTTGGCCAGCACCCGGGCGAGCATCGCCACCAGTCGGTCCTTGTAGCGCAGCAGCCAGGCGTAGGCGTCCCGCGTCGAGACGTCGACCAGTCGAAGGTAGTCGTACATCCGGAGCAGGTCGGACACGACGGGTGCGAGCAGGCGCGGGGTGGTCGGATGTTCGCCGATCCCGAGAACCAGGTGCACCATCGGGATGGCCAGAGCCACGAGCGCCGATAGGACGTGCGACGATTCGTCGGACAGGCGAGAGCGAAGCCGGACACCGGATCCGTCCGTCAGATGCCAATAGGTAAAGTTCTCGCACAGGAACTGGACTTCGTAACCTTCGAGGAACTCCGTCCTGCCGGCCGACTGCCACTCTCGTTGAGACAGCGCCGTGCTCGGCGGAAGAAGCATGGCCAGTCGCGGGTGCTCGTAGTCGGGCAGACCGGCCCCCGACGACAGGCAGAAGGGACGGGGCTGCGGCGCGAACTGGTAGTCGCCGGCGACCGCTCTCGACCAGCTGCCGAGGTTGTGCCACTTGTTGCAGACCGCCCGGTTCCTCGAATTCATCGTCTCGGCCGCGATGCGATCCGGATTCGCGTCCCGCAGCAGGACGCACTTCGGACACAGCAGACGACACAGACTGCCGCCGCCGCCGCTGCTGCCGTCGTCGTCGCCGCCGTCCCGGACGCCGACGACGGCCGCGGATTCGTCTTCCGATGCACAGGAACAAGAACGGAAACTTCCGCTTCCGTCGGCGGGATCGGCGCAGTCTTCTTCTTCCGGATCGTCGTTCAGATGCTGTTCGAGAAATCGCAGCGTGGATTTCACGACGCAGCAGGGACGCGGCCCCCGCACGGTCACGCGGATCGAGCTGTGATCGGCGCGTAAGGAGAAGTGCACTTTGTGTAGGATGTCGCTCGTTCTCGAGTCGGACGAAAGGCCTTCGTTTGCCCGCGGCGGGGGCGGGAACAGACGGCGCCCGTTCGCCGCTTCGTCTCCTCCTCTGCAGTCGTCGCAGGCGCCGTTGTCGAGGGCGCTGAAGAAAACGACCTGGTGAGACAGGAACACGGGCGCCGGTGTGGGCAGAATCTCCAGGACGCGTCGACCGTCGTCGTTGAGGCTGAAGAGAAACTCCTGAAACATCCTCGGTCGAACGTTTCTGACCGTCACATCGTACGCCACCTGGCGATCGTCGGGTTCGGGAGTTTCCGGCCAGACGTCGACCGCCGGCGATCCGAACCGAAGAAGTCGCGGAAAGAAGAACGCCGACGACGGTTTCCGGTGCCTATCGGTGACGATCGAAGGCCAGAGCGGGGCGCAGCACTCCAGCCGCTCCGCCACCGCTGCCAGCCACTGGGTCCCGTTCAGTCCGTGAACGCGCGCCTTTAGAAACAGCCTGTCCAGCTCCCGATCGGAGAGATTATTCCGATGCAACCGGAGCGAGTCCGTACTACGAGCGTCCGCTTCCGCCGACAGGGCGCGCTCCAGGGTCTCCAGCAGCCAGACGGGACTGACGATCACGAGCCTCGACAGAACGGGTTCGCCGGGGAAGAAGACGAGAGATCCGCGTCGATGGAAATAGTGAAGGATCGTCGGAACGAGCGAAACTGGAATCTCGAAGTTTCTCGCGACGGAAACGGCGTCTTCGTAGGATAGACACGGAACCCCGTGCGTCTGCTCGCCGAGTCCCACCAACTGACGGTTGAACGCCAACCAGTCGGCGGGTATCCGATGTCGGGACTCGGCCAGGCGAAGGATGGATGCCTTCAGCTGGTCGACGCTGATATTCACCTTTTTCGTGTCTCGCGGATAGCACTTCTTGCAGTCGACCTCCTGGTATCCGACCACGTGCGGAAATCGGGACCTTCCGGTCGCCGCCGCCGCCGACGACGACGACAACGACGACGATGTCGGCGTTCCGATCGTTTCCGGCGGAGAGACGGACGAGGCACGCTTGCCGTTGTTGTTCGTCGTCCGGATGGGATTTAGTCCGGTCGTCGGGGAGGACGACTGATCCATGAACCACGACTGTCCGGATCGCGACTTGGACAGCGTCGTCGCCGCGTGACCGGCAAGTGCGCACCGATTGCAGAGAACACAGTTTCTGCTGACGTCATCGGAGAATCGCCTCACGTGATTCTGTCGTCCGCCGGCGAGCAGTTCGTCGAGGAGACCGCAGACGTCGTGAAACGTCACCGCCTTGACCGACTCGGCGTGCGTGCCGACGATCAGTACCGGTGTCGTCGGCGACATCTCGTAGGCGGCCTGCAGCCACATCTGAAGCCGGGTGAGGTGACGTACGAGGAGGTGAGGCGGCGAACCCATCTGATGCTGCTCGAGCGTCGTCAGATCCAGAAGGACCAGGTACAGGTCGGCCTGGACGTCCCTCGTGTAGTTGTCGAGGTACTCGCCGGAGAAGGCGAGACCGGTGACGTAGCAGGAGGCGTGAACGTCGTCGTTGAGGGAGAAGTTGAATCGGAAGCTGTCGCCGCTGGACGGGGTCCCGGTCGCCGCCGTCGGCCTGACCCCGGAGTCGCAGCTGCCGTTGGCCGAAGCGGCGCCGCCGGCGGCGGCGGCGGATGCGTCGTCATGTCGAAGCGGTGGATTTCCAGCGGATGGAAAGCGCTTCTCGCTTCCTGCTGGACTCGACAGAGTCCGCGTTCGTCCTTCAGCGCCTGCAGGAGCGTCGATTTACCGGATCCGGTCTCGCCGAGGAGCACGATCGTCACGTCGCTGACGTACGACCGAAGCGTGTCCACCGCCGCCACCGCGGCGGTGGTGCTGCCGGCGGTGGCAAGGACGTTTTCTAGTTTCAGATGTGACGTCAGCGCCGATTTGAATCGTCGCGCGCCTCGCGGCTGCAGGCGACGGTTGACGTAATCGAAGCGGTAGAGTCGGGCGACGAGCGGTTCGAGCGTCCTCGGGACGTGGTCGATCCGGTTGTGGCTGACGTCGAGCCACGTCAGCCGCGAAAGGTTGACGAGCTGCGACGGAAGTCGGTCGACGCGGTTCGACGCGCACCGTAGGACGCGCAGGTTCGGCAGGGTGGCCGCCCAGGCGATGCTCGCGACGCGGTTGTCGCAGAAGCTGAGGACCTCGAGTCGTTCGAGCCGCGATATCGTCGGCGGAAGCGATTTCAACCGCGGTCTCTGCGCGTCGCAGCAGAAGGTCCGCAGCCGACACAGATTTCCGATCTCCGCGGGTATCTGCGCGACGCAGTTCCGGTCGATTTTAAGCACCTCGAGCGTCGCCATCTCGAACACAGCGCAGGGCAACGTTCGCAGATTGCAGTCGGACAAGACCAACACGCGCAGCTGCGCGGCCGCCACGAGAAGCTGCAGGTCGTCGAACGCAACGCTGCATTCGAGCACGTATAAGACCTTCATCACGTTCACGTCCAGTCTTCGGATCACATCGGCGAACCAGTCTCCTCCTCCTCCTCCTCCTCCTCCGCCGACGCCTCCCTGATTCTGTATTATGATCATGTCTCGTACCGTTTCTCTTGCCGGCGTCGGTGAGAAGTGCTCGGCGAGGGTCCGGGCAGCGTCGCGTCGGACGCACAGGACCGCCTGGTCGCCGTAGCTGCGTCGCTTGCGCTGCGTTGCGTCCGAATCGCCGCTCACGGTAGCCTTGTGAACGTCTTCAATAATGCATCGCTCCGGCAACATCTGTCATATATAGACACGAGGAAACAAAAGAACAACTTAAAATACTCACATTTACCCCTCCCCCACCCCTACCCACACCCATAATCCCTCCCATATCCAATTTCTCTGCTCTTCTATAAGTGGCCGGACAAAATGTCCGCGGACATTTTTGTCCGCGGACAAAATGTCACGCTTTGGGTTACAGTTAGGGTTACATTTTGTCCCCTGCCATTTTGTCCATGGCATGCTGTCCGCGGACATTTTGTCCGCGGACATTTTGTCCTAGCATCGGGCCTTGATATTGCTTTCACCCATGTTCTGACCATACTCCGGCAGATACAGTGTAGTGAAACAAAATTTACTCCGTAATATTTACATACTCAATCAGGCAACTGTCTCTTTCTTCTTCTCTTTGCGCACAGATATATATTTTCTGGTCAAACAGCTGTGAACGAAACTAGATCGGACATGCCCTCATTTAATTAGTCAACCAGCGTTATGAGATTATATGGGCTTGATATTGCGCTACAGTCAACTTTCAAATTGCGTTTTCATTCATATTGTCCTTTACGATCGGCACCGAGGGAAGCCACCCTGCCATCACCACGTGACATCAACAGCGACACCGGTGGGACGTGGACAGGCTGCAACGTTGGAAACCGCAGATTCCAAGATATGTCGCCACCAATAAAACGCGTCTTCTTCAAAGCGGGGTTACATTGTTCTGCTAAACTACTACGTTTCAGGGAAATTTATTGCCACATTCAAAGGGCAGAGTTCTTGTAGGAGATACCGTATCTCACACCATCAACAGAATTAACGCCATCTATAAAGAAGACAGAGGAACTGCATTGGACACTTGCTAAGAGGAGAAACATTGCTTAGAACAGCAATAATTGAAAGAAAAACGGACGAAGAAGGACGAAAGACAAAAGAAAAGCCAATGAGAATGCTATTGGACTGGATGATGAAAACAGATGAACAGCGTCACAAAACCAAAGAAGAAATCAAAGAAGAGGCAAGACGCAGAGAGGAATGGATGCAATGGAGGCATGAAACTGTCCCAGGACAGAGAACATGATGTTGTTGTTGTTGTTGATGATGATGATGATGATGATGATGATGATGATGACGATAATAATGATGATGATGATGATGATGATGATGATGATGATGATGATGATGATGATGATGATGATGATGATGATGATGATGATGATGATGATGATGATGATGATGGTGATGATGATGACGGATCCTAAAGTTCGAATTGAGTTGCGGGCTTCGTATACGCTGAAAGGGCTTCGCAATGTTTCGACTACTTTGCCTAAATTGTGTAACCTAGCAACGAGAAAATTTTCATTAAGGCAACAATTGCAATCTCTCTCTCAGCATAAACTGACACAACCTGTAAATGCAAGAAACGGGTCGGGTGACACAAACAGCACTTTTCTAGTGCAAGAGTTGTGGACAGGAGGAATGAATTGGATGAGAAGATAGTAATGGCTACAAGTGTCAATGATTTCAAAATAAAACTCAGTACTATAGGATATTCGATTGGAAGGGCACGACCGTGGTTCTTACACAGGGCAAACCATCCTGAACCACTTTAAACCTTATTATTATTACTAGGTGTTTACCCGTCAAAAATGACGGGGGAGATTGGCTGTTTTACCACCCAATTTTGTGCAAATGCAATCAGGGTCGGCGCTGGGTTTTGTTGACTGGGTGGGTCTAATGCAATCTACACAGCCAGGACCCGCCGGCTCAGACTACCCCTCACCCCCTCAATAAACATTTTTTCTGCGTATTTGAACGATTTGCAAGGCTGGGTGGGTCCGGACACACACCCCTCAGCTGCCGACCCTGAATGCAATAGGATTTTGCGCAATTAATTTCCTTAAATCGCCGCCTTCTCCTTCAACCGAGTTAACGCCCATTCGCAGGAATTTTCTGAAACTTGATAGTCAAGGTAAACGTGTACTGATTTGGCAGTGTCGAACGACATGCAGTGCTTGATTCTCTTGTTTGCTGTGCTGATTTTTCACGCCAAGCAACAGCCTGCTACTCATTCTCACTTGATTGTCGGAAAGCTCGGGACATTTTTGTTTTGCACGGACGGTTAGAAAGAGGAATTAAAAAGCTAAACAATGGTGCAAACCTCATCTTCTTAGCTCTTATATAGCCTGAGATATAGCAAATTCAAAAAATTTGGAAACTTTCTCATTCAAAACTTTCACCGATATAATACTTATGTTCAAACATTGGGGTCATCAAGAATTGATAGATCTTTACCAAATGTCAACCGATTTTCAAACTTTTTGTTTTATTTTGTTCCTCTGACATCCCTTTACAACATTGTCGCTGACCAAAGTGGGTTACCGCTGAAAATATTTTGCTAGGGGCTTTAAAACAATTTTTGGGGAAAGGGTGATATTTTAGGCCGTAAAGTGGACTCTACCCCAAATTTGTTTGTTTTGCACGGACGGTTAGAAAGAGAAATAACAATCTAAACAATGGTGCAAACCTCATCTTTTTAGCTTCTATATAGCCTGAGATATAGCAAATTTAAAACGTTACAGCAATCATTTCTGAAGAACGCTTTTCCAAAAATTAAATCCCCAGTAACAGCGTCTGAAAATTTAATCCCCACTTGAGGTGTTAAATTTTAAAAAAGGTATTGCGGCTAGGAAGGAATAAATATATATAATAACGGGGGCAGGGCATTGGGAGGGGAAGGGGGTTGGGAAGAGGAAAGTTATGGGGTTTGGGGCCGGTGGGGTAGGGCGGAGCGGTGATGGGTTGGGGCCAGGGCGATTGGGAGAGGGATGGAGAGAGGTACGGGGTTGGGAGAGGGGTATGGAACGGGGTTTGGGGCCTGCCGGGCAGGGCGGGTATGGGTTGGGGCCTGGTAGATTGGGAGAGGATGGGTAGAGGAAGGGGATGGAAAAGGGAAGGGGAACGGAGGTTTGGGACCGGGGCGGGAATGGGTTGGGGCCGGGGCGATTGGGAGAGGGGTGGGGAGAGGGAAGGGGAACGAAGGTTTGGGGCCGAGGCCGAAATGGGTTGGGGTCAGGGCGATTGGGAAAGGGTGGGGGAGAGGGAAGGGGTGGGGAAAGGTAAGGGAAAGGGGGTTTTGGGGCCGGAGCGGAATGGGCTGGGGCCTGGGCGATTGGGAGAAGGATAGGGTGAGGAAAGGGAACGGGGATTTGAGCTGCAATTAAGACGCTTCGTTAAACGCTGCGTTGTTTAATTATACGGTTTTGATTAAACAATTTCGTTGTTATGGCGACAGCGTCTTGCAAAATCTGCCGTGTATCGTGACCGACAGACAGATTCGCCGGACCGGACATCGAGAATTATATAATAAGATTATTATTATTATTATTATTATATTATTATTATTATTATTATTATTATTATTATTATTATTATTATTATTACTACTACTACTACTACTACTACTACTACTACTACTACTACTACTACTACTACTACTACTACCACTACTACTACTACTACTACTATTACTACTACTACAATACTACTACTAATACCTCTACTGCTACTACTACTACTACTACGACTACTACTACTACTTGTAGGGATTATAGGATGTCATACGTTTGCTAGTTTATGCCTATACGAGTTGTCGCTGTCTTGGAAGACAGAAGCACAATTTAATTATTACGAAGATCTGTTTAAATTATATTTTTCTAAACGGTAATTATTTCATTTGTTGGAGTCGTTCGTTGAAAGTTATAAAAATAGATAAATTCTCAAAGAAGAAGGCGAATCGATTGAAATAAACTACTATGTCATATAAGAGTTGCATTCCCGAAGGTTCACACGAATTCAGCGTAAAAAATTTGTCGCTTCGATATTTTTAGAAAGGGATAGGTAGATATGTTGATATATAAGTAGGTAGGTAGGTAGGTAGGTAGGTATAGATAGATAGATAGGTAAGTAGGTAGGTGGGTGGGTAGGTAGGTAGGTAGATAGATAGATAAAGTGAGAGAGAGAGTGTGAGAGAGAAGACGGCACTTCACAAGTTCAATCGATTTTTGCAACAGCTGCAGCAAGCAGTAGCAAGCTGTCGCCTATTAACGTTGAACAATGCTTCTATGAATAGTTAGTATAATCGAAAGATGACAGAGAGTTGCGTAATAGGCTTATTATTTCTCGGGAATACAGTGTAGGCTATGTAACTATATACGCATACAGTAATATGCAATACATATCGTCTTCTTGCTTTGGTCTGAGATGAGACCAATATTGACCAGACCCTACTCAACCTGACGACCGACCAGACCCTATAGGTAGAACTGCTCCATACCTGTACCAAAATACTAATTCAGTTGTTACGAATCGATTTGTTCTGAGCCATTACTCAAGGTTTAGAACGCCAGCACCCTAAAGAAACATGGGTGCGTGCGTGTGTGAGATTGATTAAATACCCTTATTTCCCAGTGCAATGGGTAGACGAATTATTACCTCAAAGTGTGAGGCAATACTTCGTCTACACATTGCACTGCGAAATAAGGTTTTTTTTAATCAATCAAGCTTTAACCTTTATGACCCGGTGTAAATTTTACGCCTTTCAGCATTTGAATGCCAATTTCAGAATAAGTTCTATAGTGTTTGGAGAGATTCGGAATTTTAAAAAGTATCGACAAATGAGACGCACTTCTGTGAAACTAAGGCGCTATATGATTGAAATTTTATAGCGCCAGCTGTGTGTTTATTGTTTAATCGCGTTTAGCGAGTTTTGAGCTGCTCCATAACGTACGCTAAAGAGTAATTATGTCGCAATTATATGACTCGTGTTCTGGTAATGTCTAATGCGCTTTAAAATAAGATAAAGATTGGTGGCAGTGGAAAGAGAAAGAAACACATATAGATACATACGCCACACATAAATTTGTATATACAGAATGTATATATATATATATAATACAATACATATATGTATATATATATATATTAAAGAGATTACTTCCGCTTATCCTGTATCATAAACTATCAAAGTATCGGATGAAATAACGGATACTCGATATCACTTTCGTTTGCGTTCTGTCGCAATATTCCAATTCATTTGTTCCATTTTTTAGATGACGTGCTTTTTGGTTAAACGTATAGAGAGAGAGAAGAAGAGAGAGAGAGAGAGACAGACAGACAGACAGAGACAGAGAGAGACAGAGAGACAGAGAGAGAGACAGACAGAGAGAGACAGACAGACATACAGAGAGAGAGAGAAGGAGAGAGAGAGACAGACAGACAGACAGAGAGAGAGAGAGAGAGAGAGACAGAGAGAGACAGAGACAGACAGAGACAGAGACAGAGAGAGAGAGAGAGAGAGAGAGAGAGAGAGAGAAAATAGAGAATCGTTGTATTCGTTCGCCTTTGTCGCGCCCAGTCCTTAATTGTTTATGACCCATCGGAGGAGGAGGTGGAGGAGAAGGAGGAGAAGACGATCGGTAAATCACGAGCTCTTGCTCTGTTGAAATCCGTTGCTACGGGATTTTGCCGACGTCAGCAGCGCCACTAATGTTGCCTTTTGTGCTCGACCCACCGTAGTCGTGTTCCATTAGGCCGACTGTCCAAGCAATAAGACTGAGAGTCGTCGTCGTCGTCGTCGTCGTCGTCGTGGCACAAGGGATGTTTACTGTACGAGCCATTTTTTGTTGACGGTAGAAATCGATATTCAGAAATAACACCGGATGTGCAGTGTTTATTCTAGGCCTTCTCTGAAGGGGGGAATTACCCCAAAGTTTTAAAATTCCCCTCCCCAAATTTTTATATGTCGGCTGGGGGTGGAAACCCCCCCCCCAAAAAAAAGCGTGGAGACTCAGACATTGTCCCCCAAACATTTAAAAATCGCCCCAATGTCAAGGTGGCTAGAATAAACACTGCCGGAAGTGAGTAAGCAAGTAACATCTCGTGAATTTGCATAGCGCTTCTTTTCAAAATAGCGCAGCAGCGGCTGCTTTTTCTTAGTCGTTTAGTCTAAATTTGAAATTGCCTTTCAGCCAGAAGGTGGGGGCCAGACAGGAGAGTCTTTCTATCCAAACGGTCATCGTGGTTGAGAAGTTACGGCTACGGAGGAATTGATATTTTGAAGAGACCCGCTGTAAGTAAGTTTAGATAGAAAAACTTGAGTAGCTTTTGCAAGAAATGAAGGAAATTGTGACTGAGAACCTGTTTTGCGGGGTTGAAGTTAAACCCATCAACCTCAACAAAATTGAACACATGTTAAGAATTTGACTGCCGGTTCTTATGCTATATAGAAGACCAAATGTTCTCTTTTGATATTCATCAATAACCCGAACGAAAGTAAACGTCTAGTTGTAACAGTTATTTTCGCTTATTATTGTCTTCGTTGACTCCGATCGAAAGCAGGCCCATGCAGAAACGATTGCTTCGCTAATTAAATTACGGCTTTAGAACATCTAAGCTGATCGAAACTGCTTTTTCATTACATTAAACGGCTTTAATTTGCGTCCGTTCCTTCTGCTTCGTTCGGGGTTAAGCTTCGCTTCAATCTATACGTTCATTGTTGCACAATATATATATACATATATACATATACACATATATATATATATATACATACAGTATGCATGTATATATATATAATGCTTTTGCCCTTTTCATATGCGAGAGTAGGTATTCAGTGCGGATTGTTAGTCGTTTGAAAGATTTAAAGATGGCGGTCGTGACCCGAAATTCAAAGGACGAAGAAGTTTTTTTGTTGATAAATGATTTTAATGAATATACGCTTTCTCGTCGCTGTATGTGGTCAATGCAGAGGCGATCTATTGCGCACGAACCGAAGGCGCTGCGGCGGTAATCTGGTTTCGCTTCTTCTTCGGACATCAAAAAGTTCTCGCTCGTTAATCGCCGCGGAAGAGATAGACTTTTGTTCGTCTTTTTGAGTTTTTTTAACGTTCGACGTCGAAATATTATTAATTTCGACGAAAAGTTATTTCGATTCACATGTCGTATAAAGCGGACTTTAGAATTTTCTCTAAGTTTCCCTCAAGTAGCCTAAAGGCAGTCTCCGTAAACATTCCTATGAAGCCTGTACTAGAGGATCGACCATACCCACATACTAATAAAAGACAAAGTTTTTATTAATGCTAAAGGTAATAATAATATTAGGACTTCGGGGGTGTGCCCTAGAACTCTTGATGCACTATGCTATGACTTACCCGGGACGGCAGGCGACTGGGCATCCCACATTGTACTTGCCCGGCGTATCCCACTTCGTAAGGCCGGCCCTATAGGTGCCTCCGCGCCTCCCTCCTAAATCCGTCTATGCATAGAAATAGGTTTGCAAAGCCATTAAAGGATATAGAAATACAGAAATAAACCCGGAAAATCTTTCTTCTTCGTAATAATTACTAATGCATATTGAAAATGCCGAAGAATCTCACACAATTATTATTATTATTATTATTATTATTATTATTATTATTATTATTATTATTATTATTATTATTATTATTAGACAAGAAAGATGCTCTTTATGTATTTTGCGCTCGCAGTGCAAAATAATACTAAAACCCAATCATTGAATTCATGCTGCTGAACAACGTTTCAATGACGTACATACGCCACGTACTGATCTGACGCTGCAACGTACGCTTCGTCAAACGCTTCGCGTATTCGCTTCGCGTCGCCGTTCGCTTCGCGTCGCCGTTCGAATCGCGAGTTGTAAACACTATGACGCTGCAACGTACGCTTCGTCAAACGCTTCGCGTGGCCGTTCGCTTCGCGTCGCCGTTCGCTTCGCGAGTTGTACACACTATGACGCTGCAACGTACGCTTCGTCAAACGCTTTTAAACCGTTCGCTTCGCGTCGCCGTTCGCTTCGGGAGTTGTATAGGCCTTATACACTGGCGACGCTGCAACGTACGATTCGTCAAACGCTTCAGTGGCTGTTCGCTTCGCGTCGCCGTTCGCTTCGCGTCGCATTTCGCTTCGCGAAGCCTAAGATTCCAGAACGACCAATCAGAATGCTCACCCAGCTAACCAATCAGAACGCTTGAAGGTAACGAATGAGAACGTCACACAGCCAACCAAGATGGGCTCACAGCCAACCAATGAGAACGCTTTAAGGTAACAGACAAACAAAGCAAGGATCTTAATATTATACTAACAAATGATCGCTTCGCTCGCACTCCTTTCTCTCTTAAATCGCAGTGACAGGCTCGCTTCGTTCGAGGCAACGAATATTCCAACAAACAAATTAAACATAAACTGCTTACAAAATCAGACAAATGTTCTCTATAAAATTAGCCTTAAGCGAAGCGTAACCGTCTTTCTAACGTTTATAACCGCTGAGATATAGGTGCTATGGTCCTATTCACCATTCGGCGCTGCAAAACATGCATTTAATTTAACTAATAATCGATGAATAATTAATTCCTTTCAAGAAACCGGGGATAAAAATTTCAGGAATCGATAGAAACGTAAGGAAATTATAAAAGGACCTTTAAAGTTTAAAGTACTAAACGGAACATTTGAAACTCATAATGCTAATCCATAGGGCATGACGTTGCACATTTGCGTCAGATTGCACTAGATTTCCGTAGCTATGCAAAAATCTCAAAATGCTAATCTATAGGGCATGACGTTGCACATTTGCGTCAAATTGCGGTAGATTTCGTAGCTATGCAAAAATCTCATAATGCTAATCTATAGGGCATGGCGTTGCACATTTGCGTCAGATTGCGGTAGATTTCATAGCTATGCAAAAATCTCAAAATGCTAATCTATAGGGCATGACGTTGCACATTTGCGTCAAATTGCGGTAGATTTCCCGTAGCTTACTGGGTTCAAGACTGATGCAAAAATCTCATAATGCTAATCTATAGGGCATGACGTTGCACATTTGCGTCAAATTGCAAAGATTTCGAGAGGGGAAGGAGGGTATATTCCGGAGGCATCAACAACCAAAGGGATGGTTGGTTGGGAGATGGATGGGGAGAGGGGGTGGAAGAGGATGGGAAGACCTGGGTGGAGGAAGGGGTTGGGAGAGGGTTGGGAGGGAAGGGGGTTGGGAAGAGGGGTGGAGGAAGGGGTTTTCAGAGGGTTTGGGGGGTTGGGATGGGAGGGAAGAGGGTTTGGGGGGTTGGGAGGGAGGGAGAGGGTTTGGAGGGTTGGGAGGGGAGGAAGTGGGTTGGGAGAGGAGGGGTGGAAAGAGGGTGGGGAGGGAAGAGGGTGGGGAGGGGAGGGGTTTGTTTGAGAGAGGGATGGGGAGAGGGAAAGGAACGGGGGGGTTTGAGCTGCAATTAAGATCTTGAGCTCCGCTTCGCTCGCAGTGCAGAATAATACTAATCCAATACCTATATCAAGACCCAATCATTGAATTCATGCTGAACAACATTTCAATGATCGCCACCTAACAGCTCTGCGCCACGTAATAATTAGGCCTATGTGTTTAAAATCACGCAACTGTGGCCATAACTATGTGACGCTGTAAAAAGTATTTTTGTGTACGTTAAAATGTACGCTAAAATTGCTCAACTACCTCAGGCTGCGAACAATTGTTACCAATAAAAACGTCGTCGCACGCCCAGCCCTCTGACGCTGCAATGACTCGACTAAACCGGTTCTACGAACAATAATTTTACCAATAGCAACGTCGTCTTCGAACATCGTCCAAACGCTTCGCGCGACGTCACTAAACCTGGAATCAACGCTCGCCCACCAACGCAGCGCGACGTAAAATAAACAAAAATAAACCGTCTACCAATAGTCAACCAATCAAAAATGTTGACCAACAGACAAACTGGACAAACAGATAAGGATTTTAATATTATAAATTATTATTATTATTATTATTATTATTATTAGCGAACAAACTAAAGACATATTTATTTAATATCTCATTTCCACGTTCATTGTAAAGCACCCTTGACTTTGGCCCTTGCTATGTTACGGCGCTATATAAATTGCCATGAACAATAACAATAACAATTATTATTATTATTATTATTATTATTATTATTAGTAGTAGTAGTAGTAGTAGTAGTAGTAGTAGTAGTAGTAGTAGTAGTAGTAGTAGTAGTAGTAGTAGTAGTAGTAGTAGTAGTAGTAGTAGTAGTAGTAGTAGTAGTAGTAGTAGTAGTAGTAGTAGTAGTAGTATTACCATTATTATTAGTATCTTGTGCTGTTCCATAAAGTCAATGATTAGCTGTCGTTTCATTCTATTGCAACCAATTGTCATTTATAAAAATAATTATTATAATTAAAACGGTGATAACAGGGTATTATTATTAGACATATTACATCATTGTTAGCACACTTTAAGTCATTCACAAATATTCGGCCTATATATAGACCTATTCTTTATCGTAGACCTACATGCAATGTATTGGATCGCCACATTTTAAAATGAAAGTGGATGTGGTTATTTCCAAATACACTGTATCATACTTTGACTGTCACGTGACCCGGACAACAGCGTCTTCAATCTGTTTCTTCCATTAAACCTGAAGTGCATTCGACGCCTCACTCGGCGTCTGTCGGATGAGTGCGGGAGTGCGGCCGGGTGCCGTCCGTCAGTTCATCGGGCGACGAACAGATGAATGACTTTTCCCTGCATCGTTCAAATGCCGTTCAAGGAGTGGAAGGAGACTAATGCGGGCCATCGATTGAGTGAGATAGGGTGGGGGCGGAGTAGGAAAAGGAGGAGGAGGAGGAGGAGGAGGAGAGGTACGAGGAGAAGGAGGAGAGAGAGAGAGGCGGAGGGGATGACTAGCAACAGCAGTGTCATATCGATGTCACTCGTGACTCAAACTGTTTGAATGACGTCAACGAAGCAGACGACTATTGATCAGTGCCGGCCAAAGAAACAGACAGACAGACAGACGGATAGACAGACAGAGACAGAGACAATCAGCAACAAAGATATAGATAGATATACAGAGACAGAGACAGTGACAGAGAGAAAGAGGTGACGAGATTGAGAGTGACAGAGAGAAAGAGGTGGCGAGATTGAGAGAGAGAGAGAGAGAGAGAGAGAGAGAGAGAGAGAGAGAGAGAGAGAGAGAGAGAGAGAGAGAGAGAGAGAGGTCAGATCAGGTTTTCGTCCTCCAGCTGTGTCCAGCTATCGACTTCTCTATGACATCTTTCCGAAGTTCTCTGTCTTTTGCTATTTCCTCCAAAGTCATTTGGTGTCTTCCGTCAGTTTTTCCGTTGAGATTCAGTCCTGCCATGTGAAGATCCTCTTCCAATCCGTCCACCCATCGTCTTTTCGGTCTTCTTTTAGATATTTTCTGATTTGTAGTTTAAAATTCGTTTTGAGTTTCTTATTTCTTCCATTCTGAGTATAGTCTATGTGTCTGGTCCATTTCATTCTTCCCTTTCTGATTACTTTAATGATGCTCGATTGTAGTGTTCTCTCTCTAACTTCTTCATTTGTTATATGTTCTTTGTATCCAATTCTTAGTATCCTTCTAAGCCATTTATTTTCTGTTGCTATCAATGTTTCCTCTAATTCTTGAGGGTCCATGTGCACAAGAAATTTCTCTTGGGCAACAATTTCCCAATTGACTAACTTTTGGGCAATTTTACTACGCGCAAGGAAAGAAACTCGTGTGTGGCTATATATATATATATATATATATATATATATATATATATATATATATATATATGTCAAACAGGGTATTAATTATATAGTACTTTTGTGGTCTATAAAACGTGAGATACAAGAAACCAGCTATATCTAGACCCTCTTATCTCTCCATCGAGTTTGTAGACATTTGATAGAGAGTAGATTTCTGAAAGACTTCGTTTAGCGTCATTTCAAATGGCTCACCATTTTTCGTGGCATTTCGAATTCTCTAGAATAAAAGTGAGGCAGAATATATTGACAATTCTAGTACAGTTTGACTCAGCTAAGCTGGGGACACACGAATATGTGGTTTTAATTTATTTCATCACTCTTCTGAATTTTGCATATCAGCCTACTGTATCACTAGTCTTTGCATTGTCCAATGTCAAACAGGGTATCAATAATATAGTATTTTTGTGGTCTATAAAACTTGAGATACAAGAAACCAGCTATATCTAGACCCCTCTTATCTCTCGATCGATTTTGTAGACATTTGACAGAGAATAGATTCTGTATAGCGTCATTTCAAATGGCTCACCATTTTTCGTGGCATTTCGAATGCTCTAGAATAAAAGTGAGGCAGCATATATTGACAATTCTAGTACAGTTTGACTCAGCTAAGCTGGGGACACACGAAAATGTGGTTTTAATTTGTTTCATCACTCTTCTGAATTTTGCATATCAGCCTACTGTATCACTAGTCTTTGCAATGTTTATATATATATATACCCAATGTATATATATATAATTAAGTTTGCGACCATAATAAACCACTTGCTAAGTGTTACAAAAAATGGTAATGACCTTTTCTCCGCTTGTCGTTATTTTATGGACGACGATAAATACAGTATAGACCTACAAGTCATGTGGTGGTGATTACCTTTATTGTAAAATATTTGGACAATTTTTCGTAAAAAATAAAACCTCCTGCACATTTTTTGGGCAATAGAAAATTATTTTTGGGCGCACGGCTGCCGTTTTTGGGCGCGTGTCCACGCGCCCACCTTAGAGGGAACATTGGTTGCTATTATTATTTTTTCTCCAATGCTGTTATTTTTCTCCAATTCTTTGTTTATGGTCCAATATTCACATCCGTATTATAGTATTGGCATTACACAAGCGTTGAGAATTCTTTATCTTTGTCTTCATCCCTATGCCATGCCCTTTGAAAATTGTAGCATGTAGTCCGATGAATGTAGGCCCTGCCATTGGTATTCGTCTTTTGATCTCCAAGTCTGAACCTCCTTATGCTTTCGATTCGTTTCCCAAGTAAACGAAGTTCTTCGCCATTTCAATTTCTTTTCCGTTGTGTGTAACTATTGGTCATTCTTCCACTTTCTTTGTAATTGGCATACAGTTAGGCAGACAGCAACATAGAAAGACAGAGACAGGGAAATGAGGTAGGGAGAGAGAGGGGAAGAGAGAGAGAGACCGAGGCGTGGTAGTTTGGGTCATAGTGACACCAGTTTCTTTCCGTAGATTCTCTCTCGAAGCGATGGCCTCATTCCCAAGGGAAATTGAAGTTTCCGGAGAAAATGTTAGTCGATAACGATTTCGCTTGTTTATATATATATATATATATATATATATATATATATATATATATATATATATATTGTATAGTCTTATCCAGACTGTTTATATGTATCTGCGTATAAAACTGCATATCTAAATATAATTGGTGTGTTGCTGCGTATGTACATTGCACAGTACCTCCGCGTGTCATTGTCTTGTTTAAGGTCTTTCCTATTTCTGTGTGATTTTCTCGTGTTCTTTCACTTCGTTTTAGTGCGAGTGAAATTCTGAGATATAGCTTTTGTCTTCTTTCAGACGCTGCAATGCTTCTGACGGTCGCTTTTTTCACATCGACTATGCATCTGCGTTCAACTGCATGGAGAGAGAGGCAGATTTTGTCACGGCGAATATTTGTATGGGTACTTCGTCTGGTAGATGTACACACTTATTTAACATCTCTTATAAGTGACTCCTTTGTAAAGCGCTCTTGACTTTAGCTCCAGTTATGTTACTGCGCTGTATAAATTGTCGTAGATAATAATAATAATAATAATAATAATAATAATAATAATAATAATAATAATAATAATAATAATAATAATAATAATAATAATAATAATAATAATAATGGGAAAATGGTAATAGTTTAATAATAATATCTGCAGGCCTACTCTATACGTGTTTTTGATGTTGCAAAAGTAGGCTCTCTCTTTTCTCTCTGTTCCTCTCTCTCTCTCTTACAGGGGCGTAGCGACGGGGAGTATATCGGTATATATACCCTCCAAAATCAGTCTATACCTTAAAATTTTGTATGTGATTTGCATGTGGTTATATGTGGTTTATATGGTTTCTGTGGTGTATAGTTAAGATTTATACCCACCCAAAATATATTTATACCTCTCAAATCAAATTCCTGGCTACGCCCTGCTCTTTTATATCTTTTTCTTCCTTCATTCTTTCCTTCTTTCTTTCTTTTTTCTTTCTTTCTTTCTTTCTTTCTTTCTTTCTTTCTTTCTTTCTTTCTTTCTCTCTCTCTCTCTCTCTCTCTCTCTCTCTCTCTTTCGAGTTCAGGCAATTAAGACTAGCAAATCGTTCGGAAAGAGAGAGCGTGGTGCCCGTTTTGGACAATGATCGTTTGCTGCTTCCAGTCGATTGAAATGGTCGAGAGCAAACAGTCGCCGAATGTCGCATTTGACGACAGAGTATAGGCCTATAGGTAATCGGCCGTTCAAACAGACGCGAACGCAAACTAATCGGTCAAATTGCCTCGAATGTTCGCGATAAAAGTTCTAGGACTGCCATTATAATTACCAAAAGGCTGATGGTCGAGAAGAGAAACGATTTCACGATCATTGGACAAAAGCGCAAGAAGTTGAGACGCTCCAAAGAATTTAGGACGCATTTGACAATTTTTGACTGTACGGTACGCATATCATGCGAATTCTAGCAGGGACCTCCTTAGCGGACAAGAGAAGAAAGACATGTCCACGCATGAAGAGAATCGAGCAGGACTAGACAAGTCGTCCCCGTCAATAGCAAGCAGACAGAGCGACAGACAGACGGACAGACAGACAGAGAGACAGACAGACAACGAGGGCTGATGGCGATCAATGGAGAAATCGACACCAGAGACGCTAAAAAAACAGTCAGAGTTTAGACAGAACTGTAGAAGACGCGCGCGCTTCAAGGAACGTCGGTAATCGAACTTCTAAAATAATGAAAACGAAGCCTCGCAGGTAAACATTCGGCATATAGGGGCGAACAAAGCCGGACGAAAAACTCCTGATTGCCGAGTGGGGTGGGGGGGGGGTGAGGGGGTTACCTGAAAATCATTGCGCAATTTATCGTTAAACTGTCTTAGACGCTCCTCCTCCTGCGAATGTATTTACGCTTTATAGTCCGCATATTTGACTAATAGTTTGACCCGGGATAATTGGACATATGGGAACGGCCGAATAGGCGATCCATTAAGATCCGAACGATAATTGTCCGTCGTCGTCGTCGTCGTTCGAATGGGTCGCTTTGTACAGAGTCCGCCGTCGAATCGTTCAATAGAACGGTTTGTTTGGCATCGGAATCGACCTGTCTCAGAGCTCCTTCGGGTCCGAAGGCAAGGCACTCGAGACCGCAGAGTAGTAATAATCTGCAGAGAAAGAAGTGGGAAATAAAGACTTATCCGCTCCTTATAGGACCCAAAAAATTTGGTTTAGCTATAGTGCACTATTCAGTGGGAAAGAACGCGCGGTAACGGTGTTCCCACGCCATTTTTGCCAGATTCGTTTATAAAATGATATGCAGTAATGCGCGTGAGGTAACGTATTTTAACGTACGCAAATTTTACCGTGCGCGTATTTATACGTATTTTATCGTTGGGAATAAAATACGTATAACACATATGGTGGAATCTTGCTCGTTCGAGTGCGAGGATACCACATTTTTATCAGCAGATTCTCGTTGTTTCAGGTATTTCCACGAAATTTATAACCCTGTACATCGATTCAGTATGAGAAATTTTCTGGCGCTTTAGATAAACTCTTAATTGCCTGTTAACATAAATGGATTAAATGTTTGTAGTAACATCTTCTCTCACCCTTCTTCTCAGGTGTGAATCGCACGCATTCAAATTGAACGCCGGACTCTCCAGAATGATCTTTGTCGCTTCAAGTTCTCCCATTCGGATCGCCAAATGTAAAACCGTCTCTCTTTCCGCTGTCTACAAACAACGCCAAGTCACGAACAACACCTATTTCAACGTATACCTCGTCAAACAGTGTCTTATACAGGCTTGTTAGGAGAAGATCCCCCCAAAACCCCTCAAAATTCCCCCTATCTCCCAAAAATTCAGCACTGACACAATTTTTGGCGTTGAACTATTTATGTTCCTCCCCAACCAAGTCAATCCCCCAAGGCCTGGAGTCTGGATAAAACACTGCTCATCAAACATTTCATAGATTTAATTATCATCATTATGCCATGTAAGTGTCTGCTATATATGCTGAAGTTCTACATTTAGTCCATTATAAAAATTATTAGCGAAGCAAATCGGATGCCGCTATTTCTTTTAGGCTCTGTGACAAACAAAAACAATTCGTATTTTTTATCGATCCTAACCATACGTTGGCGATTTCAACGATTAAATTTATTTTGATAATTGACTGAAAAAAACCACGGCAATCGAACCAATAGGGCGCGTCGTATACAGAAGTAAATGGGTTTCCAGGTTTCGTGATTTGCATCGGTTCATATTTCGATACGAAAAACTCCCTCTAGCGACGACCCGTGGAAACGTGCGAGTAATTTAATAAATTCCGCAAATGCAGCAAAGCGTCTCTGCTGGCGATGCCTCAAAATGGACCCCGACGACAAGTAATTCCCTTCAGTCACGTGATCAGATTCATCCTCCTCCTCATCCTCCTCCTTCCCCATTCCCCATTCCCTCATCTCCACCAAAACGACGTTCGACGTCAACGAAGCGCCGTAGACATAACCGTACACGGACCGTTTCCGTCATCTTTCGGACCCAGTCCCACCATCGCTGCATGGCCGCATCCGGTATGATAACCAGCCAATAAGCCAAGTCAGCAAATACCAGACGAAGAGAGGCCGTCCTTTGATTTACCGTGGATTAGACAACACGGCAATCGGCTGATCATTTTGGATGGATTAATCATGTGATAACACTTTTCGAGTGAATCGGCTATATATATATATATATATATATATTTTTTTTTTGCCCTCGGTACTTCATTCCCGAAGGTCTTATGAAAAAAAGTGTCCGGAGACATTAAGAAATTGTGTGGCTAACTCTCGTCCGGTTCGAGGTCTGGAAAAGTTCCTCGAAAAGCAATGGCGTTAAATCGTTGCAGAGTGACAGACAATCGTTGGAAAAAACTTCCTTCTCTCGTGTCTCCGATTGCTGAAAGACGACGTCCAAGCTCGTTGAAAAAACAAAGGGCGTCTTGATTTATGGGGCCAAGCGTCTCAAGTGCGATTGGCAGACAATGGGGTCAGGCTTTGATATTTTGCTGTTTTTCTGACAGATCATTTGGATGGTAAGTAGGTGGCGACTAAGTTGCATCCCATACCAGATATCACATACTTCTGGTCTTCTTCCGTCGGATCTGAAGACCAGGCGGTTCCTTGA
The DNA here is from genome assembly GCA_018105865.1 of Metaphire vulgaris. Taxonomy (NCBI): domain Eukaryota; kingdom Metazoa; phylum Annelida; class Clitellata; order Crassiclitellata; family Megascolecidae; genus Metaphire; species Metaphire vulgaris. The sequence goes on along the minus strand of CM030839.1, from coordinate 13,755,860 downwards.
TGGAAGGACCCCTATATATATATATATATATATATATATATATATATATATATATATGTGTGTGTGTGTGTGTGTATAATGTATATATATATAGACACATATATATATATATAGTTATATACCTCTATGCCGTCAATAAGGCGTTTCTACGTGGATCGGTGTCAGTGGCGTAACCAGAGTTCCGGAATTGGGGAGAGGGGGAGGACACCGGCACCAAGCCCCGACATTTTCGAGTTAAAAACAGCAGCGAGCAGAAACAGCAAACGGGAAAACTCATCAAGGAGCTCTCTTGGCGCGTGTTATTAACGCCCGCCTATATATCGCTCGTTTTCCAATCATCTTGCACCCCGGCACGAAACAAATTCTCGACGGTTTTGTGCGAATTCCACGACTCATCCCAGCAAGAATATAAGGTTCCGTACTCCCGTGCCCTCTATCGCTGCGCCAATGGTCAGTGTTGGGCTTGAACTTACGTCGTTATCCATAAAGCTTTTGCTTCAAAAGGTGCAAGCGGACCAATCATGATTTTCTCAACTATAACCCAGGCGTACAGATAGTATTTAAAATAATGCAAAATAATTTCTATGACTTATCCTCTCCAACTGGTCATCATCAACCCAGAGATGTTCATGGGTCCATTTTTTAGAACCCAATCCAACCCAACCCATAAAATCTCCAACCCAACCCAACCCAATGCCGATAATAGGTTTACTTGACCCAACCCAACCCACTGTAATACATTAAAGTTTCTTAAACTATTACTTATTTCCCGACCCAACCAACCCATCATTAATATGGAAAAGTCTGACCCAACCCAATCCAACACAACCCATGGGTTAACCCAACCCATGGACATCTCTGCATCAACCCGGCTCTTAAAACCGCGACCTTTGAACCTCCAGGTACACGATTCTCACTAATGGGTTTGCCTTCAATCGACCATCGACTGATGCCCAGAAATATTCCAAACATCTCTGTCGATGATATTGATTAGGCAAATATCTCAAGCATTACAAATATACCTGCATACGAATTTATAAAACTCCCGAACTGCATGTCACTGTATGTCCCCTTCCCACCCGTGTCAAAGTAGAGTTGCTATGCGTCCTCAATTTTTAATTATATACCGAAGTTTTAATATACTCTCTGTTGTTTCATTGTCGAAGCAAGGTTAGGCAAAAATTTTTGGTTCGGGGACGATTCAGAACCTTTGTGTTTGGCCTCTAAAAATTGGACACACCCACAGTCACTCACACACACACACACACACACACACACATATATATATATATATTTTATATATATATATAAACACTTTTTATATAGAGACACTTAATATCTCTAAGTACACTTTTTTATGTAGTAGTTGTGTTTATATATATATATATACTTATTTATGTATATATATATGCCTATACACATTATAAACAAACATGTACATAAAGGACATAGTGTTTGTACTTTGATGTTGTATGTATTAAGGTGCGCAGTCACTCTGGTGCATAGGCTACGGATACGCTCTCTCGTTGCCTGCATGCCTGCCGTGTCTGGTGAAAGTTGTAAAGTTGATGCATATTGGACGTATACGGTCTCCAAATGCTCGTATACTGTTTCCCGCCGCTTCACTAAGTCTTGGCCGCATCTAGTCTATCGTAAGATATCAAACGCCACACACACACACACACACACACACACACACACGTCTCGATCCGCACTTTGGCCTTTTGTTGTAGCTCAGAATCAGTGTGGCGTGAAGGGAGTGGTTGTTTGGCACCCGGGACCAAGTCGATAAAAAAGCCTGACGAGCAAAATAAAAACAAAAAAAAACGGTCGCCGAGTCAATTTTGGCGACGCCCCCACCCCATCTGGTCGGCGTCCGGAGCCAACGCCCCACCGGTGTCCCCCCCCCACTCTGCACGCTACTGTTCAGAATACGATAGATGAAATAATTGTCTTTTGGAAGAAGAAAATGAACGTGAACACAAAACGAGTTTTGGCTATATAATTATAACGTACCGCAATGTATACGGTCCCGTGTGATGCGCTACCGTATTGGATGGTATTGGATATAACGTGCCTCGGATATAACGTACTACACTCTATACAGACCCGCTACGTACGTTATAACGAAGTTCTACTGTATGTTCGTAATGCATATGAACGGTGGATAATTCGCTCGCTTACCTCATCCTTGGCATTCGGATCTGCTCCGTAGAGTAAAAGCTGATTGAAAATCGACAAATTGTTATCTGATATACCACTTAACAGTGCGTGATGAAGGGCTGTTCGACCAATCTAAAAATCAAAGGACAACGAATCACGTGCTCTATAGGGGCTGTCCATTAATTACGTCGACAAAATAAAGGGCATGCGGTGTTTGGAAAAGTTTGACTCATATTGACAGGGAGAGGGACAAAGATAAATTATTGACGTCAACAATTTCATTTCTTATAATACATTCAGTAAATCGAAAAAATTAATTTCCATAATTCTATTTTATCATAAAAGCCAGCCGTAAAAAATATTTGTAGCTTGTAGGGGAGGCGTTCAAAGTTTTTGACATAATTTGATTAGGAAGTAACTGAAAGTTTGACAGTTGTTGATAAAGGAGATAAAAAAATTGCCTAAACTTTTTGACATAATTAATTGACGGCCCCTTGTAGGGGTGTTCAAAGTTTTTTACATAATTTTAGAAGTGTCATCGAAAGTTTGACAGGGGTGGGGTGGGGTGGTCAAAAATTGCCCGAAAATTGTTGACGAAATTAATGGATAGCTCCATATATAGCATCTATGGTCCATTACGCTTCAATCTTCTAATCTATTTGCTGAAATGACATAGCAATGATAATAATAAAACCAGGAACAGGTATTCATTTCCTACGTACATTAGGTATTAGGTAATATGTGCTAATACGTTTCAGATTGTTGTTTGGCGATACATCATTGCCTCCTCTAACATTATCATGATAATGTTTTCAATCCAGGTGAAATCTGATACTAGCCCACTTACAATCCAGTTATTATTATTATTACAATTGTTATTATTATTATTATTATTATTATTATTATTATTATTATTATTATTATTATTATTATTATTATTATTATTATTATCATCATCATCATCATCATCATCATCATTATCTTGTTATTGGAGGCAATGGACACATTTATGCATTTATATTTTATCCACATTTATATGTGGATATAATTCGTTTCAACACTCTTCTGAATTTTTGCATATCTATAGCCTACTGTTTCAATAGGAATAGTACTGTAAGAATAGTCCTTCTGCAGGCCAATGTCAAACAGGGTATCAATTTTATAATATTTTTGTGGTGTATAAAACCTGTGATACAAGAAACTAGCTATCTTAAGACCCCTCTTATCTCTCGATCGACTTTGTAACCATTTGACAGAGAATTGTTTTCTGGAAGACTTTGTATAGTGTCGTTTGACATAGCTCACTATTTTTCGTGGCATTTGGAACGCTCCAATATAAAACTCGTAATTACAATCAGAGAAAAGTTCCTAGTTCCTCTTTAGTAAGCGTCTTGTATGCTTTTTTCCGTTTAAGATAAAACAATAGGTCTACAGTACAATGTGTATCATTTTAGGCTTTGCTGATTTCTGCATAGTAGGCATTCTTACAATGCTAAGAAAGAAAGAAATTTGATTTTTGAGAATTTTAATTGGCTTCATTTGTATAGTTGTGATATCATATCAGCAGATAGATTAGAAAATTTGACTGTTGAAATACGTGTGCCATCATCATCATCATCATCATCAGCAGCAGCAGCAGCAGCAAAGTTCCCTCAGGAGCTGTCGAGACCAGCAGTTTGCCGAATGATATTTTTCCAATTTTCATGGTCTTGTACAGCAGCACGAATCGCCCTTCTCCCCAAGATTTAATCCCGACCATTCCCTGATGTCGTCAAACCATCGTCTTCTGGGCCTTCCCTGAGGACGTGTTTCCTCCATTGTTCTTTCCATTACAATGCTCAGAATTCTCTTCTCTTCCATGCGACTGATTTGTCCAGACACGTGAAGGCTTCTATGTTTGATCGTGGTAATCACATCGCTGTCGATCCCGATTCTGTCTTTTACTTCTTCGTTGAAATTTTCTGACCTCGACTTATCTTTAGAAGCCGTCGGTAGCATTGCATTTCGAAAGCCAGGAGTCGCCCAGAGTCAGCCTTCTTCGGTGCCCAATTCTCCCATCCGTTAATTAACCCCTTAACTGGGATCCCGAATATATCCGTCCCTTTTACATTGAGTTACAGTTAAATACACGGTTAAGAGGAGCACAGAGAAGACACAGACTCGTACGTGATGGAGCTTCATTTTGGGCGAAATCTTTCCTGGGCCCAGGGTTTAATCTAGACGTTTCCGGGGGTAGTTGCCCTTTCCTCCCGGAAATTTCAAATTCCCCCGGAAATGTTGGCATACTACATGAACTAACAGCAGCACCCTAGCCGAATTCCCTCCCCCGGTTTTGTCAGTTTCTCTCCCGGCTCTGTCAGTTTTCCCCCGGAGTCCAGGAGTCTAGATTAAGCACTGCCTGGGCTCCATAATTTGCCAGCCCCCTCCCGGTGCTGAACTGCCCAGCCCAATCCTCCTTCTGATCTCCTGCCTAAAAGGCCCATCCGTTTGCGTCGTTCTTCCGAGTAAGACGACCTCTTCGACGGTTTCCGGTCGCTGAACAAAACGATATATTTTGATTTGTTCAATTCAACAATGACTTGGCTAATAAGCAGATTAACGAAAAACTGAAAAATACTCTTTAGATAGCATTGATACAAAATGAAGTTTGATTGTAGGCCTATCCGTTCATCTAAACACCGATAGCTATAGTCAGTGTTTATTCTAGCCCCCTTGACATTGGGGAGATTTTGAAATGTTTGGGGGACAAGGTTCGCTTGGTCTGACTAACTGACTAAGGGTATCAGTTTCCACACTTTTGGGGGAAGTTTCCGTTCCCCCAGCCAACATCTAAAAAAATTTGGAGGGAATTTTCAAACTTGGGGGGGATTCCCCCCTAAGAAGGCCTGGAATAAACACCGATAGCTATAGTCGAATGCTGAAGACTGTACTTGGAGCTATTTCGTGCTACTAATCTGTTCTGTATGAAGTGCTAAATATTAAACTCGAGATGCTCTCGCCTCGAGAGAGTCGTCTTTATGTTTCTGCCGCTCGAATTTCATCCATAACTTTCTACGGCTTGAGAGAGGGGACAGACTCGGTATCTCCGCCGATACACGAGGCGTTTCTCTGAATCTCCATTATCGCTTCATTGTTCGTCTATTACTATGTCGTCGTCGTCGTCGTCCCTTTCCGCCGCTTAACGATCCCATAACTCCGGTCATATCTCTTAAATTCAAACGACGATTATCTTTTCGGGCCAGTCATCGCGTCTGACATGACAGATGAGTGAGCGGAGCACAGTGAGCTTGGAGGACTGAATCTCCCGAAGGCATTGCGATCTGAACTGCAGCTCAAAATTACAGAGTGCAAAGCTTTCAATTAGGCCTATATTGTTTTTACGCCGTCTATACGAATGACGCAAAAAAACCAGCTACCTTAACCGACCCGTTAAATTGGTGCTACAGGACAAAATGTCCGAAGGCGCCTACTATATTTAGAAACAATATAGAAGAGGTGATTTCAGTGTATCAGTTTATATATTAAGTTGATCAACTGACTAAGGGTGAGACTGTGCTAATGCGATGACTATATACACTCTTCAGCTCAGTATAACATGTAAGTAACATCATAACATCAGTAAGAGAAAAATTTTATGGCCGTAAATTTTCGGAAAATTTATCCTCAGTTGTCCCACCGAAATTTCGAAAGATGCCTCTGTGTGCACGTCAAACAAACAGTCTAATACTCAGGCCCGCCCAGACGGGCAGGGCCAGATGCCCAGGGGTCCGACGATCCGCAGGGAGCCCGGACGGGTCCGCAATAATGTTATCCATGCAATATTATGGATTTATTATGATCGCTGTGAACGGCACCGAATAAGGCGGTTGGTGTTGAACTTTCCTGAGGACAAACTTTCTTTTTAAAAAAATGAAAACTTTCAAACTTTGTAGGACCCGTGACTGCTCTGTCCAGGGGTCCGGGTTTTTCGCGACGGGCCTGCTAGAACTTGTACCAGAAATACTAGAAATCGTGCACAAAAGGGCCAGCAAACGGTATGCGGTAAAAGAGTTAGAATGCGCAGAGCTGGAGCCTGGAGGAGTGGACTTGTGTGTGTCTTCCTTGCTTAACCCCTTAACTGGGGATCCCGGATATATCCGTCCATTTTGCATTGAGTTACAGGTTACACGGTTAAGGGGTTAACAAATATTGTTTCTAGCGCATTTATAGCAGCATATGAAGTTCTGGGATGAGAGTACACTATACACCCGATATAATTACAGGATTTAAGCCGCATTTTACCGCCCAAATTTATCAAAACGTCCCCATCCTTATATGATTCTTCTGATGGCATAGAAAATTGCCTATGACTTATAGAAGATTTCGATTAAGGGATGGAAATGAAATTTATAAATGTATTCTCATCAGCTTAGGCCTCCTATATCACACTTTTACCGCCAAATTCGTTTAGCAGGCATGTGCGTCTAATTATTCTCGTGAACTGCTTTTGATAATTTAACCTTGTTATAGATAACGGAATAAATTGCTTGCGTTAGATCGCTCTTTGACAACCAACGCGCCGATATTTCCATCTATAGTATAGCCTGGCAATGTTCATCTACTGTACTACATTAAGTCTATGTTCAACAAATTAAGTGGCGTATCTCCCGGAGTCAATGCGATTGCTTTATCTACAGTCGGGCAGTGAAACCACAAGGAACAAAGGTGACTGTATTGATGCCTGACGTTTGTGCTTCCATCGATAACGTACCTTCTGAACTAGGAGTCAACAGGCAGTGATGATCACGCAGACTCTTATAGTGATCGATAATTCACTGGCTTTCATGACGACGGCTCAGATAAGGTTTCTCTCCGCCACAGCCTTCAATCGTTCAATCGGTCAGCCTGTGCAGAAGATCGGAGCGTGCAGGAGTTTAACGCTCGAAATAATGATAATAATAAGTCTTCCAGCCATCCATCGATCCTGTGTGCTTAATACGAATTCCTATATCTGAACGCCGTTATATGCCCAAGTGCCTGCGCTTCGTCGTCCGTCCGTTTGCGAGCCGGGTCTGTTGCGTGCCGCCGTGTTCGATATGAGGCAGAGATCATATAACGATCAACCGGTTCAGAGGAGCAGAGAGATCACGGAATGAGATGTCGTGATCCGCTGGCGTTTCGCTTTCATCACGGCTGCTGCTAATATTGCAGTATTGTTACACTGGCCGTGGTGTTATCACCAATCGCGCTCGAAACAACACCACTGGCTCTGCTAACAGTAACAGCGTCTCAGTTCCTTTACATTTCACGCATTGAATTTCGTTATCCAGTATTCGGATGCGTTACGTTATATTAGGGGGGCGCAGTGGAGTAGTGGTAGGATAGCTGCCACGCAACCGGAGGGTAGTGAGTTCGAACAGGGGCGTCTTTAACCAGTGCGGGGCCCCGGGGCACCTGGCGGCCTGCGGGGCCCTAGACGTGAAGGTCAATGTTGACAAGCAAACAAGGTCATCTCCAACGTTTCTGAATGCTGACAAGCAAAGAAGGTATTCCTACATAAAAAGGTAGTTTGCGCGCGGCGCGGGGCCCCTAAGATGCGCGGGGGCCCGGGCACTGTGCCCGAATTTTTACATGTAAAGACGCCCATGAGTTCGAGTCTGAACCTAGCCACGTAATAATAATAATAATAATAATAATAATAATAATAATAATAATAATAATAATAAATAATAATAATAATAATATGTATTTGCGCCTAATTTTTTGCGATACTAGGCCTACAGTGCATTTTGAATTTATTCGTTACTGTAATGCATTATACAATAATATACATCGACACAAGATATTGCTAGTCAGACGTGATTCCGTTTGCCTATTTTGCTTACTTACTGGACATTCCTGGTTTCATAACGTCATGAAAGTCAAACATTTCGCAATGGTTTCATTAACCCCTTAACCGTGTATTTAACTGTAACTCAATGTAAAATGGATGGATATATCCGGGATCCCCAGTTAAGGGGTTAACTTCCGTTAGTTGACAGCAGCGTACTTCATGTGTATCAAGGCCATAACACACAGACAGAACATTATTCAAACATCCAAATCCGCTTTAGGGCATATTATATATATATATATATATATATATATATATATATATATATACTGTATATCGCCATAGATTTATCGCGATGACTGATAATGCCGTTGCCAGCAATAATGGTGATAGTAGCGATAACGACTGCGATAATAAAAATCGGCCGAGTCAGCTGCAGTTAATATGAACAGCAGCTACAGCTGTTGCGAAATAGATCGGTCATGACTCCTTCCGGTTTCCTCTTGCTGTTGAGATGAAGAGATGATCACGATCATGATCAGCAATGATCTGGAAATTAGTCGCCGACCGCAATGCGAAGGATTTTCAGAATTTGATTTTATCGTCGTTTTCCAGATGGAAACTTCAAGTATAAGTCAGTACAGTAGCTGCAGCGGATCTGCAAAGTCTAGACAGTTAATTACAGGGTGGCGCAAATAGACCGGACTAGACATTTAGGTTTGCATTTAATATAGTCCGGTTTTTTGCGCCACCCTGTACAGTTGTATTATCGCGTGTCTTTCTGAGGCGATTAAACCACCCCACACTGACTGAGTTCGTACCACGGAGGAGGTTAACAACCTTAGGGTGGATTAATCAGGCCCCCGCTGCCGTTTTCTCACAAATCGACCGATTTTTAAAGAAGGAGAGAAGCCAGAATGCTGACAGCAGAAGAGCGAATTCTAATATCGTATAAGAATAACAGCGCAGCAAGTGGTGATGAGAATGCCAAGACGATCGAAACATACAGTAATGGACGACGTAACATGTAGAAAACGCCGGTTGATATCGTCGACGTGTTAATACGATTCTTTCGAAACCGAAAAAACGCAAATCAAGCTATAGAGCGAAACATTAAGTCACCAGACAGACAGACAGACAGACAGACAGACAGACAGACAGACAGAGAGAACGAGAGAAAAAGGGAAATAAACGAGCAAAATAAAGAACGAAGTATAAAGCAGAGGTGCGCAACCTGTGGCCCGCAAGCCACTGGTGACCCGCGATCGATTTTTGTGTGGTCCGCGGAGGTTTCCAGGGGCAGGGTTTCAATAGAAAGTGGCCTCGACGGTTTTCTTGCTTTCATGTTGGCACTACAGAAGAAGTCACTCGTTCCAAGAGTCTAAATTTCCATCAATTCAAGTTATTTCTAAAAGAGACTGAAGCAGCTTTTCCTCCATAGTTGATCTTACTCTTTCCCTCTGACTGATCTCTGGAATGACCTGGTCTTTTGCGGATGGATTTGAAGCACCATCGATTGATACCCTTAGGTATTTAGAACCGGTGCTATAGAAGTGCATAATTATTAGTACTTTAAAGCAGTTTACTGACCGAGTCCCTGCTGTCGAGGTTGTAGTTTTCCTCTCGGATCGCCGTTTGGATCGAAGTCAGGTCTCTTTCTCGAACGTATTCGAGAAATTTCTCCGCAGATGACGTCTTCGCGACGACGGTCGGCTTCGTCTTCTGGGCGGCGTGACACTTTGGCGGTCCCTGGGCGCCGGTGCTCCTGTCGTGACCGACGGCGGCCGCGGCGGCGGCCGAAGGAGCATCGGGGCGTCGGGTTCGATCCATCGCCAGAGCGCCCTTCATCTTGTTCTTCGACGACATGTGAGACGGAACATCGGAGTATCCGGAATCGGAACTGGGACTTCGGAGAACGGACTCTGGTTTTGGTTCGCGTTTCCACAGTTTCAAGTGTCTCAGGTTCATATCGGATTTAAACGGCTGCCAAGGCGGATGGTTAAGTCTACATCAGCAACAGTTACAGTGGAGCTTCGTTATAGCGGTCTTGGTTATAGCGTAGGTCTATACTCAGTTATAAAGTGCCGCAATGTACGGTCCCGTGTGACGCGCAGCAATGTTATGTGGTATTGGATATTGCGTACCTCGTATAATAACGTACTAAGTTTTACAGACACGCTGACTACGTTATAACGAAGTTCTACTGTATAAAGTTATAAACGCCCGAAACTGCCCGGGTTCATTCAATAACAACACGAAAAAAACTGGAAGGTCCAGTCAAAATACCGAACACCATGGTAAGACCTAATACTCTTCCGACCTATACGCCTAATCGCTCGTCGTCGCTTGCCTATAATTCTTCCAGAAGCCTTCCCTGAAGCATTTGGAACGAGAGAAAGAACTCTTATTTACCATTGAATGCCAAGTCACCGCACGTCATTAGCTGGAATGAGCGCAAAATTAATTACCTATTCTGATTATACGCTTTTTGAGATAGACAGACAGATCGATATATATATATATATATATATATATATATATATATATAGAGAGAGAGAGAGAGAGAGAGAGAGAGAGAGAGAGAGAGAGAGAGAGACAGACAGACAGACAGACAGACAGACAGACAGACAGACAGAGACAGAGACAGAGACAGACAGACAGAGTGAGAATGGTGTGTGTGCAATGTGTGTGTGTGTGTGTGTGTGATAGTGAGATATAGTCGCTCTTGACACAGCAGTCACTGCACAGACGACAACAGGTGAAAGCGAATACCTTTACCGGTGCTCTAAATATAATCAATTAGTAATATGATATATTATATATACATATATATATACTGGGGATCGGATAGAGTTTACTTCACTGCAGCTCTCGCTGCATCGCTATCCACCGTCGAAGACCGTAACCTATCTATTTGTAAAGGTGCACGTCGTAAAGGAAACGGTCAGGTATTTTGCAATAAGAAATTGTTGAAGTTCGTTCAAGGCTTTCGCGGATACTTCACGAAGGACATGCAAACTTATCAGAATTTTGATTATATTATCGATTATTTCATCCCAGGCGATAAAAACTTTAAAAGTATCCGATGACAAAGTGGATGGGTCACATTTTTAAACAGACTATTCCCTTTTTGAAAGACACCGCCTATATTTTTTCACACTCATATGAAAGCCCCACTGCGCCAAGCATGCCTCGCTTTCTCTGACGTTAAATATAATTAATTTATTGGACTGGATGCTGAAAACAGATGCACATGCAGCCTCACAAGACCTATGCAGAAATCAAAGAAGAAGCAAGACGCAGAGAGATGAATGGAAACAATGGAGCCCTGAACCTGTCTCAGGACAGAGAACATGATGATGATGATCATCATCATCATCATTAATTTCAATTTCACTCCATAAAGCAACGCTCGAAATTCAAGATTAACATGAAGAAAATCGACACCAACATTTTTCACTAGGATTAAAAGTTTTAACCGTGAAACATTTGTTCGGGGGCCACCCATGGTACACGCACACCACACACACATTCTTGACTTCATGCATTAGAAATATAGAAAAAGAATGAAACTAGAACTCAAATGTTTATTGTCATCAATAACCTTTCTTCCGCTTTCCTAGAAATACCCACACAGAGCCCTCTATAAGCATAGGCCTATTTCATAAAGTATGCAGTACACACACACAGTGTGTCAGTCGTCAGTGTTTATTCTAGGCCTGTTTTGGGGGGATTCCTCCCAAAGTTTTAAAATCCCCCAAATTTGTATATGTTGGCTTGGGAGATGGAAATTTTCCCCCAAAAGCGTGGAGAAACAAATCTTGTCCCCCCCAAAAATGTCAAACTCCCCCATGTCAAGGTGGCTAGAATAAACACTGCACACTCGTTCTGTTGTGTTCTAACCTTGCAATGAGCGAACGGTTTCACTCGACAGCCTCTCGGCTTCGCTCAACGGAGACTATTTCTTGTTCGCAGTTTTTAGTTCTCACCACAATTATTATCTTTGAGACGACGTTAGGTTTCACGACGCTTCGCACGATGTGTTGTCCTTAGACGCGGCTTTTGCCTTCAGCGACTGAAGGCAGAGACGAGATGTGTACGGCGACCGGTGTAACGACGGAGTCCTCCTCCTCCTCCTCCGTTCCCATCGCTAGATGGCGTCGCCGTCGTCGTCGTCGCCGCCGACAACGACGACCGCTGCGAGTGATAACAAGCGATGCGCTGCAGCAGCGTACGATAGGTGGCGCTCTGTGGAAGAAGAAGGCGCCGAAATTCAGCTGCTTAGTCCGTTCCCTCTTACCTTGCGTGTCTCTTCCTGTCTCTGTCTTTCTCATCTCTTCTCTCTTTTTCTCCCTGTCTGTCTGTCTGTCTGTCTGTCTTTCTACCTCTCTTTCTCTATGTAGTCTGCCTCTGTCTGTCTGTGTCTGTCTGTCTCTGTATCTCATTCTCTGCCTGTCTCTGCCTATGTCTGTCTCTGTATGTCTCTTTCTCTGTCTCTGGCTGTATCTTTCTCTGTCATTGTCTAACTCTGCATCTGTCTCTCTGTCTCTCTGTCTTTGTCTCTCTCTCTGTCTTTTCTCTCTTTTCTCGCTGTTTCTCTCTCTCTCTCTCTCTCTCTCTCTCTCTCTCTCTCTCTCTCTCTCTCTCTCTCTCTCTCTCTCTCTCACACACACACACACACACATTTTCTCTTCGTTAGTCTTTTATTTTGCTGCTTGTGTCACATGTTTGCATCCCTGCTACGCTGTTGAGACAATAAATAAATAAATAAATAAATAGTAACTGAATTTTTAATTTAAGTGATTTAGTGACATTTCCTCTGTGCTGAAAACGACTGTTACTCATATACAGTACATTCCTTTGTTCCAGCTAGGGACCTACCGTCCGTCCGTTACATCTGTTATCTTTGAATCCTCGAACAGCAAACATAATAATATTCGCAGTATAGGCCTATAGGCCTACAATACAGGCAACGCACGTATCCAACTTCAGTTCTTCAGAATGTGTTGTAAGAGGGCGTGCGTCTTCTGCTCTTCTCCTTTTCCAGCATTATAAACACGCAGGGTAGAACAGACATAGACATGGGTCCATTTTTTAAAACCCAACCCGTCACTATTCAAACCCAACCCACGAAAAGCAACTGGGTTACTTGACCCAACCCAACCAAATACATAACAATTTCTTAAACAGTAATTGATCGCCAGAAACCATAGAATTTGTTGAAACCATTGAAAGGCGTTGAATATTATAGCGCAACTCTGACGACCATTAAATGAAAAAGATAAAAAAATTTGCATTACATTATCACCGAAGAAAGCTTGACTCGTTTTCTTGCCCAAACAACCCAAACCACCATAAAATGGAAATTTCTGACCCAACCCAACCAACCCAACCTGTACGAAGTATCTAATCGATGAGCGTACACACATACGAACAGTGAGATATGAGTTAGTCATTAACTCACCTGAGGATTCACCTGAGACGTTTTGATAATTCACGTCTACCTGGAAAGCTGGTCTGGTCTAGCAGACTCGTCACGCAGTATGCAGGCCATGTAGTGTGGGTTTTTGCAGACGACGGCGTTTACAGGATTTGTCTGACATTTCAGAATTTCTGTCAGTCTTTTCCTTAGTTTCAATCATTCCATCTTCGTGGGAATCGATTGACCAAAAGCAAAATCAGTTGTTCAATATGACCTGAATTTTAAATTCGAGTGCCAACGAGAAAAGATAAGGTCTTCGACTCAACTTTGAGTTGCACGATTTTGTAATATATCATTTTTCGTTTCGAAGCGTTCCTCACTACGCTTTCAAAAACTGAACCACTCTAAACCTTGTCATTATTATTATTATTATTATTATTATTATTATTATTAGTAGTAGTATTATTATTATTATTATTATTATTATTATTAGTATTATTATTATTATTAGCAGCATTAGTTAGTAGTAGTAGTGGTGGTAATTCATTAGTAGTAGTAGTAGTAGTAGTAGTAGTAGTAGTGGTAGTAGTAGTAGTAGTAGTGTGGTGGTGGTGGTAGTAGTGGTAGTAGTGGTGGTGGTGGTAGTAGTAGTAGTAGCAGCAGCAGCAGTAGCAGCAGTAGCAGTAGCAGTAGTAGTAGTAGTAGTAGCAATAGTAGTAGTATTAATTCATTATTATTATTATTATTATTATTATTATTATTATTATTATTATTATTATTATTATTATTATTATTAAATGAACGCAGTAAACAGCGATTTATATGTTCGTAGCTGTCGAAAATGTTACGAACATTCGAGTTTGGATGACACTACGAGGAGGCTGCAGAATTTTTTGGAAGGGGCACAAGTTCCATCAATTTTGCCACTTAAAAATAAGTTCCAATCTTTATGACAAAAGCCCTGACATTGGTACGAACTTTACATTTAGCCCATGTAGGCCTACCTTAGAGGAAGTTATAGGAACCAAAGCATAGCGCAGGTAACGGCGTGGACATTCTAGATAGCAGAATTAATGGAAGAAAGAATGCGTGGCAATCGTCAACTGAGCAGTGGCGTCATTTCATTTTCTGGATTTTTTTAAATTTTCGTTTAAAATTTTTTGAATTGTTGTTGAAATTTTTGAAAGTTTGAGTTTAGTTTCAAAAAAAAGTTGACGACCTGGCACCTTTTTTTTTTTTTTTTTTTTTTTTTTTTTTTTTTTGCTCGTCAACATTTGCCATTATTAAAAATAGTTGACGACCTTTTTTTTTTTTTTTTTTTTTTTGGTTGTCAGCCCTTTATTGCACATTAATGATTCATTAATACATACACTTTAATAAATTTAATTAATCTTTTCATTTTTGGGGCCACGCCCTGTGTTTTTGTTTTTTGTTCCACATTATTACATTATAAATTAATATTTTCATTTCCTGTTTTAAATGACGCCTCTGCAACTGAGCATTGACTCGGAATTTATTTTACCCTTTCGTGATTAATATTTAGTTTTGATTCAAAATGAAATGGCCTGTTTTAGCGTGGACACACAAAACGTGCAGTGATAAAATGAAAATTTCTGTGCTTTGTGCAACTGATAAATTTGTGCAGTGATAAATTTTTGACCTTTTTTGCCTGTTTTTTGCGAGGATGTGCACAAAATTTCTGAGTTTAGTGCAGTGATAATTTTTTCTTAAAACAGTCTCTGACCCCCCACTCAAAGCAAATCTGCATTGAGCGTTTGGGATTCGCAGTTCTCTCGACACTCGTATTGCATAATATCAAGTGCGATTTAAGATTATAAAGACCGATGCTCGATCCGCATAGCATAACCAATGCCACGCTGTCTAACGGTTAATCTGTGACCACTCTGAAGACGTTTAGACTGCGATGCTCTCTAATAGCGCTGCAAACAATGAACTAAGTGTTCACACTTCAATAATAAATGCGAAGCTTTTATTCCTAAACGATGCATTTTCTCGAGTGTGCAATCCGTTCAGATCAGCGTTCAAGAAATACAGTGAGTCCGGTTTTAAAATTCGGGAAGAGATTCATGAATGTTACGTTTGATTTAAAATATTTAGTAAAATTCAGCAACGCAGTGTTAACACTTTGTTTGGGCTACTTTTGGGATGAACGAAACAACTAGTTTGGCAACACTGTGGCGTCAATATTGAACGTCTTCTGTTATTGTTTATCTTTTATTATCAAGTCTAAATAGTTGCATTGCACTTGCTTGATTATAAAGTAAAGCATTTGACTGCGTTTGAGTTATTCAAGTAATTTTTCAAAGAAAATTTAAATTCCTTTAAAATGCGTGGAACGGAATCTCAAAGTAACCTTCAGTTCCTTTTCAAATTCCCAACAAAATTCGCCGTTTTTCAAATTTACATAATTTATAAAATTCGATTTCTTGAACATTGGTTCAGACAGTCGCCGTGAAATCAGAAAAGCCACTGCACCACGCAAATAAAAACTGAAGATTCAATCTAAATAAAACATAACGATTCCTGATTGACTGCTTAACCCAGCTATATGATGACTATAATTTCTTTAACTGGTCAAAAAATCAATCTCCCCCTTTTGAGGGCGGGGGAGTAGATCGACCTCCCCAAACCATCGGTAGACTGGCCGACCAGGTAGCGGGTAGAGGCAGAAGGCTCGGAGGATGCAGTTGAATCTAAGGGTTAAAATGAGGCGATTATTTGTATGCCGACCAGACTTTCAGCAGTATCTCCATCCCTGGAATAGTTCGGATCGGCGTCTCGCTTCAATGGCGATCCGCCAGCGGTCGTTCAATGCAACGAACCGTGACGAAAGCAGCGAAAGATAACCTCGTCTAAAGACGAATGGATAGGAGTAGTCTATATAGCGCCGCTATAAACAGTTCCGGTTGGCGGCGCAGCATCGTATACGCGCCCGGTCGTTGCTATAATGACATCTCCGTTGATCTACGCTAAACTCTACGGTTGGATGTACCTCGACAAAATGGCTGCTGCCATCGACCGAAAGGATTCGCTCAATTATTCGACAGAATAAAGTTTAGTGAATCAAATTGAATATTCTCAATAGGCCTATAACAAAGCAAATTCGATTTGATCGGAAACATTCAAACTCTTCACACACACACACACACACACACACATATTTGTATATATATATATATATATATATATATATATATATATATCTTCAGTGTGCGTCTCCAGGAAGAGTTTGAATTTTTCCAATTAGATTAAATGTTCTGTATTGAGAATTTATTCACGCTAGCAGCTAGAAAAGTCACAATACAAGCAATTTTCACCCAGCCAGAGCTAGTTAAGCAATAAGCTAACGTTACGACTAAGCCTCGCTTCTGTTACTATTAAGCCTCTGTTCATTGCATTAGCGGCCTCGATGAGCTGATTGAAGCATGAATTTTCGCGAATCTCTGTCGTCAACGAGGCCGAGAATCGAACCCGCGGTCGTCTAAGCAGCAGTCAAGAAGTTGACCGTCGAGCCACTGCGAGACCCCCTCATGACCATCGAAAGAGAAGAAACTATTTAAGGAAACCTGAAAACAACGGAAGATCCATCCGAGGAGGTGAAGTGGTTGACAAGAGAGCACGGAAATGGCGGATACTACTTAACGCAAGAAAAACAGTCTTGACACTTGAAGATCATTCTCGATAACGATATTACTAAAATGGAAAACGTTACGTCAGTATTGGACAAGAAGCTCGAACGCAATCGCCGACATTTCAACGATCAACTCCCGTGCTATTACTATCTGGTTTTCACTGATCGTTTTGACGTCTGCCTTGTGTGTGTGTGTGTGTGTGTGTGTGTGTGTGTGTGTGTGTGTGTGTGTGTGTGTGTTCCTCCCCTCGATGCCAGAAGTAATGAGACAGAAATGCAACAAACCTCTTTCATTTGATTTGTATAGCACTTCACATCATAATGAGTTATTTGACAGTCAAATAAGTTTTTTTTATAAAGAAGAGTTATCGACAGTGACGAGGAGGCAGAGAGGCAGAGATATTCAGGCGGACGCTGCAACAGACACACAGCTATGCCTGAAAGCGGGCATGGTTGAGGGAAACTGCGAGTTGCTGATATAACAAAACTAAAGAAAATGCAAACAGAAAAAATAAAAAAATAAGTACGCAGATAAATAGTATACAAGCAGACGAGAGACGAAAGCAGAAAAGTTTGACCCGTGTGACGCAGAAACAATAAAAACACGCCTTGTGCATGACCGTTGACTCTGGCAGCTTAGAATAGATTAGATAGATTAATTAGACAGAATCGAATTAACCAGATCTGTCAGTCGGCCTGGTGAGAAGGAAGGAGGGGAGGAAAGCGGGCGG
Source organism: Metaphire vulgaris (assembly GCA_018105865.1). Lineage (NCBI taxonomy): Eukaryota > Metazoa > Annelida > Clitellata > Crassiclitellata > Megascolecidae > Metaphire > Metaphire vulgaris. Next base: position 13,738,080 of record CM030839.1, on the reverse strand, counting down.
AGCGATTCCTTGAATATAATTAAAACATCGGCGAACTTCTGCAATAAATCTCTCTGCTCTTTCTCGCTGCTCCGGCCAGGGTCTCGCCTCACGGTCGGTGAAAATTCGACCGGCTAAAAATTCCATTAAAAGCAATATTCGAATGCTGCTCTGCTCAACAGCAGACTTGCGTTCCAATTTCTATATTCGCCGGAGGTTTTATCTGCGGTCTTTTTTTCTATTTACTTCGCACAGCCAAAGCAAACAAAGAGAAGGAGAGATTTTCTTAATTAGGCCCATGCATATCCGCAGCGTTCGTGACATGTTACAGGAAGTTTCAGAGTCTCGGTTTCAATTTTCTTGGCCGAAGCAAATCCATGATTTAATCAAATCTCGCTGTGCGGTCGAGCCCCAGAACATCGCCCAAGGGTCATTTCCCTTGTAGGATTATGTTCAAATTGAAAAGGCAAAAATCCGAATATGCAAAAATATATAATATAGCTGCATATGCGATTCTGAATCGCATATGCAGCTATATTATATATTTTTGCATATATATATATATATATATATATATATATATATATACATGAGTGTTGTTTCGGCTCAATCTGTCTGAAGAAATCAAACTTAAAGGAATATCTTTTACGTGCGCCAACCAAAATAATCTTCCTTATAGTGATTGGGAACACACAGAAGATATATCACGTTGCGAGTTTTGACCTTTTGACTTTGACCTTTCGACCTTCGCATGAGATGTTTTAATGTTTTAGGCAGACGTGGAGTGGAACGCAGTGATGATGTGTCCGGCATGTTCCGTGACGTCCCAATCCGGAATGTCGCCGCGACGGCTCAGGACTCGAGTGACGCGATCCCACGTCTCATGCCATCCGATGGTAAATTCCCCGGCGAAAGACAGCGGCTCGCATATGTCAGCAGACGACCGGGTCAAGTCATTCGCAGAGGTCACGCAGAGGTCATTTAGATCCAAGTCTCAATCAATATTTCCTTCTTCGTCTCCTCAATCGTGATCAATGGCAAACAGGAATATTTTTACACTACCTAACACCCTCAACACCCCCTCCATTTGAGACCAACACCCCACCCCCAGCCCCCAATCTCAGCTATGGGATGACCTTTTTTGCTTGTCAGACCTTTCTGGCAGGGACCCCAGAATTTACACATTCCCCAAATTGATAATCTTATAAATAACCCTGTTGGCAAAGACCTTCATCCCGAGGTATGTGCGATTGGACGCCGACAATAATTACAAGGTTTACAAGGTTTACAAGGTTTACGTGGTAATGAAGGCGTTACTTCGTTGCTTACGACGAAATTAAGTTGAATTCATGGCTACGGTTATAGGTACGAGACCCCCGTCTGCAGGGGCGCACCGAGGGTACCTGGTAGGCGGGTCAGAAAATTTAATAAGCAGATTAACAATCTTTAAATTGACAATTCATGACATTATATTGATATTGATGACGCGAATTGGTTTCCTTGATGATGATGATGATGATGATGATGATGATGATGATGATGATGATGATGATGATGATGATGATGATGATGATGATGATGATGATGATGATGATGATGATGATGATGATGATGATGATGACGTCAGTTTTCTCACTTTCTTCTCTTTCTGCGCTGATTATTGCAAGGTGACAGGGACATTTGTGGCCACTTTTCAAGTGGCGCCTGGGCACTTGCCATACCTCTCCTGGGCACGCCACTGTCCATCCACAAGTAAGTGAAACTGTAGCAGAACTTAAAATTTGTATACATGCGTACACAGAGGCACACTTACATACATGCATGCATGCATACATGCACACATACATGCACATAGGCATACATGCACGCATACATCACAAAGAAACATGCTTGCAAACATGCATACATGCATGTATACATATGAGTAGAAAGCTATTAGGCGCTATATAAATGCTACATTATATTACACGTATTTGCTGGAATGACCTGCCCTTTTATGAAGTGCAATCGATTGATGCTAATGGCACTGGAAATGTTGTTATAAAAGTGCATAATAATATAATAATAATAATAATAAATAATAATAATAATATATATTATTATTATTATTAGTATATTATTATTAGTATATTATTATTATTATTATTATTATTATTATTATTATTATTATTATTATTATTATTATTATTATTATTATTATAGACGTGTACGTTCATCTATCGTCTTTAAGGAAAGACTGAAACAATGAAAAGGAAGTTTTAAGACGATTTTCACGATTGAAAAATGCACCATTCTTAGAACAGAGACAGAGCGGAACGAGTGATTACGACTCATCCGGGAGCGAATACTACCACTATCTCTACACGCAGACCTTTGAATAATCTCCCAAGTCAACCGAAGTCGTTTCGTAAAAGACAACGTTTCTAATTTGCCGGTGACTGGAGTACCATTCGTTTCCACCGGCGACCAATAGGACACCGCCTCGACCCTAAATTAAACCACTTTCGCCGCTTTCGAGACGTCCCACAATGCATCGCTCGCCGACGCATCCGGTCTCTCTTGACCGTCCAGCGAGCGACGACCGATCGGTTCCGTCTGACTGGAGTAGTCGCAACTGGACATGACTTCATCAATAACTGACCGTCGTCTGGTACGCGGTGGTACGCCGTACGGTCGTTCAGAGGCTCAGGACAGAAGCGTTCCGTCGCTTGGTCCTGGAGTCGTAGTTAATTTCGACGATGTTCGGAGAGGTCCTCCGGTCAAACGCCAGCGGTCAGTATTGAGGACAGAAGTGACACTCGAGATCGATTTCCATCGGTCAACGTTGTGACCAAGTGACCGTCAATCCCGTCGGGCAGTTCATCGGACCGGTCACTAATTGACCACTTTCCCCACTTTCTGCAAGAGTCGATCAATAACACGACCCTATTTGGAACGCGGCTTTAGAAACGTACCACATGGAAACTCATAATAATAATAATAATAATAATTATTATTATTATTATTATTATTATTATTATTATTATTATTATTACTATTAGTATTACAACTACTACTATTAATATCATTTTGTGAAAGTTTCGTGGAAGGCGACTGCGCTAAATCTCTGGAGTGTCACGGATATTCGTTGTATAGGGGAAAGGATGTCCCTCCTTCATCTCCAGATTGTCGTGATTATTATTATTAGTAGTAGTATTATTATTATTATGACAATGTTTAAAGTGATTCAGTAGTCTACCCTGTGTAAGAACGAGAGACCGGCTTGCATAATAGTCACAAAATCTACTTATTTGGCATAGCAACTGGACATTCTGTCTAGATTTTCATTAAATGATTTTAACTCTGCACTGCAATAAACCAGGCTTTTATTCGGAAAATATCCGGCTAAGGACTGGCGCCACTTAGAATTCGACTCGTCCATTGAACTGAGGTTATTTTTCCTCTAATTAGCAGTAACCCTTCTAATCCTGGCATCGAACGAACGGGCGCCACCCAATGTGGCACCACCAGAACCTGTTAATGCCGAACAGAGCAGAACAGGACTGACCTCGCCGCGACAGAGGTCAGAGGGGAGTAGCGTCGTGATAACCTGGAGGAATTTGGAAAAGGCTGGACCCCGGGTGGCGAGGAATATAAGCGAATCGCATGGTGGCCTATATAAAATCTAACAAATGACTTTGCCTGTACACGGTCTTAATCTTGTATCAAGCCATTAAAACTGTACCCAGAATGCCTTTCAGAAAACCAAAATATACCGTAGAACTTCGTTGTAACGTATACTTAGCGGGTCTGTAAAATTTAGTACCGTTATATCCGAAGCACGCTACTGTATTGTCCAATATCTTCCGATACGGTAGCGCATCACGCGGGACCGCATATTGCGCTACGTTATAATCGAGGATTCGGTATAACCAGGTCCGTTATAACGATGCTCTGCTGTACTTGATAGGCTGATGATGCTGTTGATTTTAGGCTGATGATGCTGTTGATTTTATAAACTATTATTACTACGCCTTTACTTTACTGGATCACGGCTTGTGCTTCAGCAGCAGTGGCAGCAGCAGCACAGTGGTGGTGGCAGCAGTAGTGGTGGTGGCAGCAGCAGCAGCAGCAGCAACAGCAGCAGTGGCAGCAGCAGCAGCAGCAGCAGCACCAGCAGCAGCAGCAGTGGTGGTGGTGGTGGTGGCAGTGCAGCAGCAGCAGTGGTAGCAGTGGTGGTGGCAGCAGCAGCAGCAGTGCAGGTGCAGCAGCAGCAGCAGCAGCAGCAGGTGGCAGCAGCAGCAGCAGCAGGTGGTGGTGGTGCAGCAGGTGGTGGTGCAGCAGCAGCAGCAGCAGCAGCAGTGGTGCAGCAGGCAGCAGCAGCAGCAGCAGTGGTGGTGGTGGTGGTAGTGGTGCAGCAGCAGCAGTGGTGCAGCAGGTGGCAGCAGCAGCAGCAGTGCAGCAGCAGCAGCAGCAGCAGCAGCAGCAGCAGTGCAGCAGCAGTGCAGTGGTGGTGGCAGCAGCAGCAGCAGTGGCAGTGGCAGCAGTGGTGCAGTGGTAGTAGTGGTGGTGGTGGTTGAAGTAGTAGTAGTAGTAGTAGTAGTAGTAGTAGTAGTAGTAGTAGTAGTAGTAGTAGTAGTAGTAGTAGTAGTAGTAGTAGTAGTAGACTTCATGATTGAATCCCAAAATCATTATAGGCTATAGGTCTGCATTGAACTAATTAAAGATCCCTTCAACTGACATCACATTATTAGCATCGCCAACGTACAGAAATGGGCGCCTAATGCACGTTTAAATCAGAATAAATTAAAACAAATAAAAACAAAGACAGTGCACCAATCGTTGGGCCAACGACTATCTGGCGTCCGTTTATGTAATAATTGCCATTACTTTTATTATTTAAGATAAACAGTTTGTCCTGAGTCCCGTCTATTTTTAGACCCAGAGTCGATAATATTATTTACGCGAACACGTCGGCCGCTCGGGGGCGCCAGCCGCCCCCGTATTATGATGCACTGACAGATTTTATACACGCTCAAGATAAAGACCTCCGTTCTGAATTATTCGGGTGTCAGGAACGAGCGGTTACAGACTCATTTGAGATAAGACTGGAGGCTTCCGTGGCGACGCAGAGCCCTGTGTCCCAGACAGTCTATTATACATATATACATATACAAACATATATATATATACATAAACAAACAAATATATATATATATATATATAAAAACACATGAATATATATATATATATATATATATATATATATATATATATATATATATATATATATATATATATATAGTGGCCTGGTCAACATCTTCCGCGGCATTCATTCCACAGGCTTTAGCTGTTCCGCTCCATCCTCACCCCAGAGGCGTTAGTGTGACAGTGTCGGTGACCTGTTTTCGGGTCGGAGTGGACTGCCACACGGGAGTGGAAACGGAGACCTTTTGGCAGCTGCATGATGCCAGGGTGGCTCTGATTCAACGGTTTATAAAAGCTACAGCGACTTGCTCTGTTTTGCGAAACGGCTTATCCCGAAGACTTAAACAAACGATGCTTGTGGTCGTGCAGTCGTAGATATATAGGGGTCTGTTTCACACGTTTTAAAGCTTTAGTGGGGTTATTTCTGCGTTAAAATATTCCCTGCTTGGCATTTTAATTGCAAATGCTGGAAAGTAATAAACTATTATTGTTATTCTTCTTCTTCTTTCCTGTTCATTGTTCTGTGACTAAGATCCTGTAAACTGCTTTCCACACCATTCTTCAATATCGCCACACCATTCTTTGTGTGGTCTTACTTTCTCATTTGCACTCTCCGTTATTCCAAACATTAGAACTTTGATCTTTCTGCCCTCTTTCATTCTGCATATGTGTCCAAAAAGATGGAGTTTCTTTGGTTTTACTCTTAGCAGCATAGTTTGTTTTGGCTGCTGTATTCTCATGTATACGGTAGTTCTTAATTTGTGATTTTTCGATCCATCCAATTCTTAGTATTTTTCTATAGCATTTCGCCATTTGGCGGTGACAAATGCGTTGCGAAATAGACTATTATTATTATTATTATTATTATTATTATTATTTATTATTATTATTATTATTATTATTATTATTATTATTATTATTCATCTCATCATCTTTGCTTTCTGCCAGCTCATCAGCGGCAATAGCTAGACACAAAATGTTTCAAGAAGTTCTATCTTCTGTCAATCGTCTTCCTTCTACTATTGTTTCATGTCTTCTCTGATGTTGTCCATCCACTTTTTCCTGGTCTTCCTCTTCCTTTGTTTCCTTCTATTTGAGTGTAGAGAGCCTTGTATGGTAGTCTCCTTTCATCCATTCTGTTGACATGCCCATACCATTTTAAGTCTTTTTCTTCTAATTTTGTCGATTATTGTATCCTTCATGTTGAGACGTTGTCTGATGTCTTCGTTTCTTATTTTTTCCAGTCGGGTTACTCCCAGGATTCTTCGTAAGCACGTCATTTCGGCCACCAGTAGTCTTCTTTCGTCTGTTTCTTTCATGCTCCATGTTTCTGCTCCATATATAATTTGTGGGACTACTATGGTGTTGTATATTGTTTTTTGTGCTGATGTTTATGCCTTTGCTGCTCCAGATTTTTCATAATCTCCCCATCGTTTGCAGTTTTTTTTTTGTTTTATGTCTTCTTGATGACTTCCATTACTATAATTTCTCCTCCAACATATGTGAAACTTTCGACTTGTTCTATTGTTGTGTTATCTAGTGCTATTTTGATTTGAGCTTTTCCCTTTCTGCTGATTGCCATGGTTTTCGTTTTCTTTGGGTTGATAGTTAGTCCAAATCTTTTACTTGTTAGATTAACTTCATTGGTCAGTGTTTGAAGATCTGATTTGTTGTCTGTTATCAGGCTGACATCGTCTGCAAATTTTAGATTGTTTAATTTTTTTCCACTACATTTTATGCCTATGTCCAGATCTCCAATTGCTATTCTAAAAATTACATCCAGAATGATAATGAAAAGTGTTGGAGACAACATGCATCCTTGTCTCAGTCCTACATTTGTCTTAAACCATTCTGACATTTCAGTATCTAATTTCACTGCACTTTCTGACTTCTGATATATTGCCTGTATTAAACGGATGAGTTTTTCTTCAATGCCTGCATGCCTCATTGTTTGCCACAACCCTTCCTGCCACACTGAGTCAAAGGCCTGTTTGTAATCGATGTAGTTAATATAACAGCTCTTGTTTGCCTCGATTGTTTTTCTAGTAGCTGTCTTATGATAAAGAGTTGATCAATTGTACTTCGCCCTGGACGGAAGCCTGCCTGTTCTTACCCATAATTTCTTCTACATATTTGCTTATTCTTTTTGTAGTACTTTGGAGAAGACTTTGCTTGGTGTACTCAACAGCGTTATTCCCCAGTTACTGCAGTCTTATTATTATTATTATTATTATTATTATTATTATTATTATTATTATTATTATTATTATTATTATTATTATTATTATTTATTATTTTATTATTATTATTATTGCACTCAAGTTTTACTAACAGCGTAGTATTTAGTCCACCGTGTGTGTGTGTGTGTGTGTGTGTGTGCGTCTAGACTCCAAATGTTATTAACTAAGATTGGAGTCAGAGTCTAGCATTGTTTCCAGACTTGTTGACACCTTTGCTGTCAAAGGCTCGCGCATATTTGAGCCTTGTTCAATGCCCTCATTCGTAGAGTAACGTTTTACATTGAGACTATGTAAAGAAGTAGATAAATAGTCAATGAGGCAATGAGCCAATGAGATATATAGCTAGTTAGGCCTATCTCCATATATATATATATATATATATATATATATATATATATATATATATATATATATAACAAAAGTTTGATCTTTAAGACGAAACTGGATGACACTTATTTTAAGTATAAAAGTCAATATTATTTGGTACTGCAACTGTCATCTAATCGTTATCTACAGTAGTATTCAGTATCTAAATGCTCAGTGCGTGCGTTAATATTCAGCAGTAAAAAGTTAATCTGCGGTTCCTAAAGTTTATTATCGCAGTCGTTGATGGGCCTGACACAGAGGCTGCACGAGCGGAAATTGAAAATTTCTTCACTGAAACCGTCAGCAGCAGCAGGTTGAGAGAGAGAGAGAGAGAGAGAGAGAGAGAGAGAGAGAGAGAGAGAGAGAGAGAGAGAGAGAGAGAGAGACCAGAGAACGAATGATTCTGCTCTGGCTCGAACCATTTCTGCTTAGCGGCCTCTGCTGCCCCACTGCCCCAGTCAGTGATTAAAAGTTCCAGTCGTTAGATGACGCCACCACAGCCGACAGCGTAACGGCCGGTCACAGTTAACTTAAAAGTCCATTCTAAAATTGCATAAAAACAGACATCGATACTAATAGTTCGCCGACGGGACAAATGTTTCCCATTGCAGTACTGAAGTATCAAGCATTATCGTATAGCCACTAGGAGGGTACAGAGGCAGGCCCCCATTCCGGCCGAGCCCAGTTGTGAGATTCGAGCAAAACCGTTGGAAGAAATGCGTCAGTTTCGTGAGCAGGGGCGTAGCGACGGGGGGGTATATCGGTATATATACCTCTCCTCAAAAAAATCAGTCTATCTTAAAGTTTTTTATGTGATTTATATGTGGTTATATGTGGTTTTATGTAGTTTATATGGTTTATAGTTAAGGTTTATACTCCCCAATATTTATACCCTCCCAAATCAAATTCCTGGCTACGCCTCTGTTGGGGAGGTTCCGATATGATTTTTCATATAGTCTGAAAACAGACTAAAAATCTCAAGATCTGAATCTAATATTAGGCCTACGCGAAATTTTTCCGCTGGACCAGACCCCGTTGGGGAGCTCACGACGCACCCCTAAACCCTACAGTCGGGTCTAACCAAATTGACACGTAGAAACGGCGGTGCTCCTTTATTCCGAGGCCCTGGCGGCGCCAGTGGTATTAGGACCTGTCAAGAAAATGCAGAAATTAAGACGCTAACAAGCGCCAAAGCACAAGTCATATCTAGCTTATCTGAACGTTTTCCAGCTTATCGTCTCGGCTCGATCACATGATCGGCACTCTACTGTACACACGTCTGGGCTTGTGACTGTCGGCCCAGTCATCTGTTTCTTAGAAGTTCTGGCGAATAAAGATCGACGCCTGGTCGTGGTTACTCGAAGACTAAGAGCTGTCCTCGGTTTCGGAAAGTTCTTCAAGGAAGACATAGTTTCCAGCGTCGTTTGGATCAGTTACAAGCTCTTATGAACGAGTTTTTTTCTTCTTCCTCTAAAAGACTACGCAAAAGCTTATCCGACTAGGTCAGCGTATAAGATATTCGTCTGTAAATAGGCCTATTCAGTTTTGTTGCCTGATGTGGTATTTCATCTTGAATCGCCTAAATTTAGGTTATGCAATCGTCCCAATAACTTCAGCATAGATGATTTCATTATGCTCGTCGCTTGTAAGTGTAGGCCTGTCGTCATGACAACCAGTTCTAGACGGTTTCAATGAACTTGCGTTTGGCTAGATAAGATTGAAGGACTCGAGAGATATGACTCTCTCAAGTTATATCCCGTTCTTCGTTCCCGGTAAAACCCATATTAATAATTAATTAGAGTCTAGCCGATAGAAGTTTCGATTTATTTCAAAATGCTGCTTAGGAATAACCGTACAGGTTACTATCTACGCGTTTTTCAACGACCCGTATACTTTTATAATGGTAAGATATGTAGTAAACGAAGTTGGAACGTTGGATTTCTGTTGGTTTGAAATCTGTTTGTTCACGAAACTGTGAAATGAATAGGAATAATGCGAAATCGTAAGTTAATTCTGGAGACGGTGATGAAAACAAAATGTATCTATCACATTTTTTTTAAACTTTTGGTCTCTCAAATTTTTATAACTCTAAACTATTTCATTCAACTCCAGCTAACAAATCAGCTTTTCGTTGCCAATAAATTATTTCTCGTGCGTTTTATTTCCACGTGTAGACTCGACGATCAAAAAACACCTGTTAGAAAATGAGATCGCCGGAAGACACAAAAATGTCTTTTCATTCCAATTTTTCCAATTTGATGGTCGCCAACGTTTCAGTCGACCCCGACAGCCTATCTTCCCTGTCCTCTTTGACGGACTCCGAAGACGACCTCAGCGACACTCCTTTCTCTGCGTGCGACTCTCCGCCCGAACTGCTGCCGACCTCTTTCCTGACCCTGTTCGTGATCGTCTACCTGGTCATAATCGCTGTCGCGTTGCTAGGCAACCTGCTGGTCATCCTCGTCATCTGGGCCGACCGTAAGATGAGAACGGTGACCAACGTCCTTCTGGTGTCTCTGGCCGGGAGCGACGCCCTGATCGCCGGGCTTAACATGCCGTTCCAACTGAAGTTCCTGATCGAAAACGAATGGACGATGGGCGAAGGGCTTTGCAAGTTCACCAACTACATACAGGGAGTGGTTGTCGTAACAAGCATCTTCACTCTGACAGGAATTGCCATCGACAGGTAGACCGCCTTCTATGCCATTAGGCAAAGTATGTGCTTATAAATAATAATAATAATATAATAATAATAATAATAATAATAATAATAATAATAATAATAATAACAATAAGGTTTAGAGTGGTAGACAGCGTTTTTATGCCGTTAGGCAAAGTATGTAAGCTTATAATGACAATAGTAGTAATAGTAGTGGTAGTAGTGGTAGTAGTAGTAGTGGTGGTGGTGGTGGTGGTGGTGGTGGTGCAGTAGTGGTGGTAGTAGTGGTGGTGGTAGTGGTAGGTAGTGGTGGTGGTGGTGGTGGTGGTGGTGGTGGTGGTGGTGGTGGTGGTGGTGGTGGTGGTGGTGGTGGTGGTGGTGGTGGTGGTGGTGGTGGTGGTGGTGGTGGTGGTGGTGGTGGTGGTGGTGGTGGTGGTGGTGGTGGTGGTGGTGGTGGTGGTGGTGGTGGTGGTGGTGGTGGTGGTGGTGGTGGTGGTGGTGGTGGTGGTGGTGGTGGTGGTGGTGGTAGTAGTAGTAGTAGTAGTAGTAGTAGTAGTAGTAGTAGTAGTAGTAGTAGTAGTAGTAGTAGTAGTAGTAGTAGTAGTAGTAGTAGTAGTAGTAGTAGTAGTAGTAGTAGTAGTAGTAGTAGTAGTAGTAGTAGTATAGTAATGAGGTTTAGGGTGGTTCATTAGGTTCTGCCCTGTGTGAAAGCCACTATGTGCACACTACCCGGCCATTCGCTCACATTATGGTCTTGCTGTGTAGTCTCATTCTTTTCCCTCTTGTCCTCTCGGGTTTGACAGCTTATTTTTGTTTAACTGTTGAACCGTATACGATACTTGGTAGAGGAATTAGGCCTACGTCTTAAATTACTTAGGGCATAATCTTAAAATATTGCACAGCAATTGGGTATGTGTTTTTAGCTCATATGTTCTATTTTTTATGACTTTTTTCTTTGTGAATTGCGCGTGGTTTTACAAATACCACAGGCTATCTAATTTAATCCAATCTTAAATTTCTATAGCGCCACTTAATAATTCATAGTCGCGTCAGCCTATGGCACATCAAATCAAATCTCAAAGCACATTTGAACACGATCCGGGTCAAATCGAGGATATCAGACCGGACAACCAAATAGCCGTCTATGGCGGATATGCCAGGCGAAAACGATACATTTGTGATCTTATTCGAAATTTTATAGCGAATTTGCAGTCTTCATATGCTGCCACTGAGAAAGTATACGAGTACAGGGAACTGACTTTCCGGGTACTAGAGAGTGAAAGAACTACGATAGACGAGGATCTAGTTTGTTTGTACAGATAGTTTTGAAAAGAGGTAGTTATATTCCTTGTAATAAAAGGTTTTGTATGTCATTGCGAAAGACCAACATCAATTTTCCTGTACGAAGGCGCTGAAAAACTTTGTATAACTCTACGTACAAACCAGAGGTATTCAACTGGCGGCCCGCGAGCCAGATCCGGACCGCCAATGGGTGTGAAATGGTCCGCGAAGATACTGACACGATAACTAACTTTTCTAATACTTACGAAAAATTGTATATGTCTTGATTTCAACTTACCTGTTTACTATTAGGGGCCTACTTATGAACTGTGTTTCTGTGACTAGGAAATAGGTATACCCTGACCCTCGGGCATCAGCTATAAAAAATGGGACCCTCTGTAACATTCAGTTGGATAGCCCTGGTATAAACTGTATACGGGGATTTTCCTACACCCCCAGCTGGGGTTATACTCCCCGGTTTTCGACAGGCACCACTACCTCTACGCCCCTTCCCAGGGGTGGTGCTGGCTATCACCAAACGGACTGATGTTAAAAACTATTCATTTAGAATTCTAAAGGAGGAAATTCACCTCTGGAAACTGAAACTTGAGCCACTATAATTGACTCCACAAGAATTAGAATGGACCGTATGAAAACGTATGGTCAATTTCCAAACAGATGAAGAAGAAACTAAAGGCCGTGGAAATGTGGTTTTTATGGAGAATGATGAAGGTTTCTTGGACAGAGAAAAAATATCAAACCAGGAAAAGGCAAATTTAAGAAGGAAAAAGACTATACAGAAAAGGCAATTAGAATTCTTCGGACATATAATGAGAAAAAAGGCCTGGAAAACTTAGCCACAACAGGTAAAGTGATGGGGAAAAGAGCAAGAGGGAGTCAAAGAAAGACGTTCATTGAAAACCTGCTAAGCGGCGCTAAAGACAATATACCAGAAGTAGAACTGCCTACAAGCGACATACAACAGAGAGGAGTGGAAGACCATGGTCGCCAACATTGTAAAACAGGGCACCTAAAGAAGAAGACGTATGAAAACGAAAGAGCTGACAACGGAAATCATATTGTTTGCTTGTATTTTCCTTTTTCCGGAGGCCAAGCATCGAACCCCCTCCCCGCCATGTGCACCTCCCCCCCGCCAAATTCTATTCCCCTTTGTCCAAGAAGTCTATATGAAACACTGGACATTGACACACCCCTGCAATCGTGAAACACCCCTCCCAAAAGTAAATTCCTGGGAATTACCCTGACTGTATAAGAAACGTAACGACCAGAACGCGCTTCCAGAAGAGAGGTTCAGAGAATCGTGGGTCGCCGCGTCTTTATCTGAAATTTGAGACCTGTACCTGGATGGCAGTAGATTAAACGCAAACAAGTGTTTTACACGTTCGACCGATAAGCGTTCGAATGCTGTACTCGTGGCGACAGATGCTTTCAGGAAAAGCGCTGTTCTGGCCGATGGAGATAACGAGAGAAAAAGACCAGATTAGGCGGTGTTGTAAATATGCACGACACGCAGTGAACAACTATTTTCGACTCGAAACAGCGACTGGCAATGCCGATCTCTCTCTCTCTCTCTCTCTCTCTCTCTCTCTCTCTCTCTCTCTCTCTCTTTCTCAACGTCAAGACGTAGGTTCCAAATAGGAATTTGACTTAAATTCAGAAGGTATTAAAATTAATAGTTTCGCTAAAAGCAAGTCGAAAATAAATCTTTAAGAAGTCCCGAGATAAAAAAAATAAAATAAAATAAAGACCTTGAAGAGTTGCCGCTGAAGAAATAATAGCACAAGAATGGAAAAATATACAAATATTTGCAATTTTTAAAATACAGACAGCTGAACTGCTCTGCAAAATTGCAATTATAGAGTAAAGCAATATAATTATAACCATCTTGGTTCGTATTATCTACAATAGCAAAACGATCCCTGATGTGTGGAAACAGATCTTGTTGAGTCGGTAATAAGATAAGATTAGAGACTAAAGCAGCAGCCATATTCGCCCGTATCAATTTCATTACTCCGCTCCTTTTCTCCTTCTCTGATTCAGTTGTGGTATGTTTTCTGCATCGTTAAGTCATAATGCTATCATCTACAAGGGAATGATGATGATGATGGCACTAATAATAATAATAATAATATAATAATAATAATAATAATAATAATAATAAGTTAACTAGAAAGATGCTCGCTTTGCTTTTCTCGCAGTGCAGGATAATACTAATCCAATACCTCCTAATTCATTGAATTCATGCTGAACAACATTTCAATGATTCTGCGCCACGTAATAATTAGGCCTATGTGCGTTAAAATCACGCAACTGTGACCATTTGTGACGCTGTACACGTATTTTTTGTGTACGTTTAAATGTACGTTAAGATCCTCAAGCTACGAACAATTGTTACCAATAGCAACGTCGTCGCACGCCCAGCCCTCTGACGCTGCAATGACTCGATAAACCGTGTTAAACTACGATTCTACGAACAATTGTTACCAATGAACGTCGTCTTCGAACATCGTCCACCAACGCATCGCGACATAATAAACGGTCTAAACCGTCTAAATAGTCAACCAATCAGAACGCTTGAAGGTAACAGACAGAGAGACATAAGATAACGATTTTAATATGATAGATAATAAGTTGAAGATAAGTTAACAACGACAACAATGATAATAATAATAAGTTAATAAAAGGTTAATAATAATAATAATAATAATAATAATATAAATAATAATAATAATAATAATAATAATTTCAGAGACAAACGATAGTGTATCCTATCATTCCTATCAGTGTATCCTACCATGATCTCTAATAGTATTTAAACCAGCGATCGATTTGTCAATGAAGCACCGATGGCGATAACTACCCCCACCCCAAACTTTTCGACCCCCAGTAGGGGTCGGGCAGCGTTTACCTTAGACGTTCAACGAGGGTCTCTGCCTCCATCAAAGGGGGTTTAACTCCCCTCCTCCGTAATTCCAGCAAAATCGGACACTGACAATATATATTAGGTTAGATGTCAAGTGGCGATAGTCAAAGATTATTTTAAAACGTTGATTTTTAGGCATTAGTCTTATACAGTACAACCTACATGTACCTACTGTACACGTCCTAATAATTACAGTGTATTTATTCGCTGCTAATTTTCTTACTTCAACTGCTGCTTTGACTATTTATTGGCGGTGGTCTTGCAGCTTTGGTGTTCTGGCGTACGGGGGCACTTTGTTCTCGATAAAACCAGGTAGTTATTTCTGGTTACGGACTTCAAAGACGACGGTTTTTGCCGCGAATAATAAATAAACCGTTACGTAGGAATGTAAGATCATTCACCGGTGTACATTGTTGCTTGAATGTATTATTGTGACCAGGCAAGACAAAGGTCAGTCACTCGGTTCCTGATAAGCCGCTTAATTAAATTCACTCTAAAAACTTGACGACATACATTTTACAACACAACTATTATATAATTAATTATCAAGCTATGGAATCTATCTGCTTTTCTTTCTGTAAAAATGTTACTTGTCGACTCAAAGAAATCGTAGACTAAGGAGATACAGGAAACCGCATTATTATGGATGGGTGCCATGCCTATACTACATTAGTACCATGGGCGCCCGCACATTGAGGCAAGAGGGGGCACTTGCCCCCTTCTGTAAAATAAAAATGCCAATATTTTTCATTGAAAATCGAAAACATTGCTAAAATATTAACCGTGACCATTGTGTTAAGATATATGTTTTGCCCCCTCTTAGAAAAATTTATGTGGCATAGCCATGACCATTATGTTTTGCCCCTCCTGGAAAAATTTCTGTGGGCGCCCATAATTAGTACTGGTGATATGTTAGCATATTGGTTTGCATTTAACTTAAGCATGTACTGTAAATGCCTTTTCTCACTGAATGTATCCCCTGTAACGGCTGGCAATCTTACTCCGAGAAGACGATTATCCGTATGAGTTTGAATTTTTAGAAGTGGCGCTATAAAAGTGCATAATAATTTACTATTATTATTAGGCCTGTTATTGTTGTTGTTGTTGTTGTTGTTGTTGTTGTTGTTGTTGGTTGACTCAGTTATGTTGAACGTAATCTTTGCGCAGGGCGTTCCATATCTAGGTTTCTGGTTTTGTTCTAGTCACCGGATCTGAATTTCTGCATATCAGACATTCAGACAAGTCCAGAGGCCTCGAGTGGAAATTAATGAGGTTTAGGCGATGCGTCAGATTTTCCACGGCACCATCGCTCGCATAAGAGATCCTTTGAACCGTCTTAATTAACCAGTCGTTTCCCGTCTCTTTCTTCTCCCCGATAAGACTGCACTTCTGCCCCGAGCGGCGGCGACTGCGGCGGCGGCGGCGGCGGCGGCGGCGGCGGCGGCGGCGGCGGCGGCGGCGGCGGCGGCGGCGGCGGCGGCGGCGGCGGCGGCGGCGGCGGCGGCGGCGGCGGCGGGGCGGCGGCGGCGGCGAACGACGGTCCAAAGACTCTAAACCATTTGCGGTCGTTTAAATAGTCCTTCTGAATTCTTTCATCGCGATAGAACGTTTTGCAGTTTGCGCCGTGCACTGTTACGTATCTTTCGCCAGGTATTTTGTCTAAATGAACTTAGGACGTCCGCATTAGGAAACAAAGTCAGATCCATCGACCTTTACCCAGTCTCGTGCGTAGGCGGATAACAAAAATTCGGCGCCCTTTGAATTAATCCCAGAACTCCTCGCGCGCGGATAAGTTAAACAGAAGCCCTGAACTATAAGAGAACCGTATTGCGATGTAAAGAAACGTGTGTTGCAAGGGAAGTCGTAGAAGGGTCGACCTGTTTAGACCTTTGCCCTGTAGATGTCTTTTGTTATTTCAACTTAGTTTCCGCACATCTGACAGTATTATCGCTTCCTTTAAGAGGTATTAATGCGTTTAGAGAAACGTCTGGAACGTCAAGTAAAGCGTTCATTCAGGCATGCTGCATTGACCGACGACGACAGAAGCAAAAATGAAGTCACTTATTCGAGCTTTAAAAAGATAGTTCCGTAATAGAGAATCTAGTACAATTTACTCAGATGTTTGAAGTGGAAACCGAGCTGGAAGCAGGAAAAACGTCGTCACATCTTACGGTAGAATGGTCGAAGAACACGACATGTTGAATCAACATTGTCGATCTCTTCTTTTCTATCGCAGCTGTTCATGCGGTACAACGTTTCGCTACCGGTCAACCGGTCTTTAGAAATAAATACTCGTTGAAGCACCGTTGATTAGGCTACTTTTATTGAGTTGTTTCTTTAGGCATGTTTATAATTATAAGAGGTACAAAGCAGACTCGTGTGGTTAATTTGATAGCGCAATCTAGAGAAGGCAGGTAGTGCGAAAAGCGCTGGTCATAATCACCTTCATCATCATCATCATCATCATCGTCATCATCTTCATCATCATCATCATCATCATCATCATCATCATCATCATCATCATTATTATTATTATTATTATTATTATTATTATTATTATTATTTCTAGAGTCTAGACAATTTCTCCAGCGCAGTAAACAAGGCTAAGGCCTACGACAAAAGCACTTTGACATAATTCTATCAGTAATTCTATCATTATTTCACACTGTCGTCACATCTTAACGGCTTTCTAATCTGGTCTTTATTATTGCGAAGATTGCAATGCCAGAAAGAATAGCTTCACGTCAGAGATGGCCATAAGTTGGGCTAACCCATGGGTTGGGTTGAATTTGGTTAGGTTGGGCTGAGAAAGACCTGTCCATATTTATGGTGGGTTGAGTTGGGTCAGGAAATAGACCATGGTGTAAGAAATTGTAATGTATTACGGTGTGGGTTGGGCTGGGTTGGGTCAAGTACATTGTGACCATACTGCCGGTATGGTATGGGTTGGTTGGAGATTTGATGGGTTGGGTTCTAAAAACAGGACCCATAACCATCTCTGCTTCACATGAAGGTATGCTGTCAAAGCTTAATTTAGCGCGGAAATTATCTTAACTTATTCCTACTCCTTTCATTTGATCAGCTTGCTTAATTATTATTATTTGCCTGTTAAATAGTTTGTCTTTTCTGCGAATCTTAAATACATTTGGACGTTCGTTTGACGATTTACAAATGTTTCGAAAACTTAGGCGTATACAGTTTCTACGACGTTTCACAAACGTCTTCAAAATCCCGATACCCTTCTAATCTAATCTAATCTAAAACTTCTATAGCGCCACTTCATAAGGCACAGGCGCATCAACCGATGCCACACCAAATCCAGGTTGCATCCTTGTTCAAACCGAAGTTGAAAGTTGGTATAAAAATCAGGCGATCGCTAAGCGCAATGTTTGTCGGGTTTACATTTGAACATTAACCCCTTAACTGGGGATCCCGGATATATCCGTCCATTTTACATTGAGTTACATCTCTTTATAGATTATAATCATCTATTATCTATCTATCTATCTATCTATCTATCTATCTATCTATCTATCTATCTATCGTCGGTAGATACTACGCCATCTGTCGGCCACTGGAAGCGCGTCACCTGCACACGACCGGGCGGGCGCTGCTGCTGGTCGGTTGTTTCTGGCTGAGCGCCCTCGTCATACTGATCCCCCAGCTGAAAATCCAACGCCTGGAGCCGTTTCTCGTCTACGACGAGCAGCTGGGGTCGCTGCACATCGTCCACGTGTGCGTCGAGTACTTTTCCGACCATCGTCTGAACGTCGCCTACACGTGCTTCTTCTACGCCGTGCTCTACGTGCTTCCGGTGGCCGTGATGGTCGTCGCGTACGGTCGCATCGGCGTGACGCTGTGGCACCGGTCGCCGCTGCAGGCCGAGGCGGCGTCGTCGTCGAGGATCCGAGCGGACGCCGGGCGACGGATGGCGGAGAAGAAGAGGGTCGTTAAGATGCTGGTCCTTATCGTCGCCGTCTTCTCCGTTTCCTGGTTTCCCTTCTTCACGGCGCAGGTGAGTGCTGTCAGACAATTCGAATTTTTGTGAATTTCGCGCAAATTTTGCAAAAAACCAATGCAGTGGGATGAATTATGAATTAGTGAAAAATAAACTAGATTTATTTTACTTTTTAAACAAATTCAGTTCCGCGCATTTTGATGGAATTTTAAAATTTCTTTAGAAAATGATGACTTCCATAACTCAAAGTCAAGGGATTTACTTTATAATCAAGCAAGTGCAATGCAACTATTTAGACTTGATAATAAAAGATAAACGATAACAGAAAACGTCCAATAGTGACGCCACAGTGTTGCCAAACTAGTTGTTTCGTTCAGCCCAAAAGTAGCCCAAACAAAGTTAACACTGCGTTGCTGAATTTTACTAAATTTAAAACTTGTTCTAAAATGTAGATTCCTACAGCTACAGTATGTTAATTTTTTTCTTTTGACCACTCGTAAAAATCTGTACGGTTTAATTACTATGAATAGTGTGTGTACAATGAGTTGAAATATTGTGTAGTTTTGAAAAAGAATCCTTGATCGCTCTGCACTTTAGTCGATATAAATAGGCTAACAGTTTAAAATAAAGTTCAGTTCGGTTTCAAAAATCGGAATTCTCGAACAACAACAACCTGTTGCAGGTCTACTTTCTGTTCGACGGCGGAAATGTCATCGTCACTTCAACTTCCGTCTGCTCGTCGCCGTCATTCCAGGTGCTCGCCTACAGCAACAGCTGCGTCAATCCGGTCATCTACTGTCTCCTCAACGACAGCTTCAAGCAGAGCATCCGCCGGGCGCTGGCAAAGGCCGGCGCCAAGCTGCGTCTTCGGCGCCTGGCGTGGGGGTCGGGCAGGAGGGGGACTCTGACGGACACCATGCGAACGACGATGGGGCTCTTCAGCACCTCCAATCGGAGAGGCAGTCTGCCGGTCAACGGCGGGGCGTTCATCCGCCAGATGTCGCTGCCGCTGCCGCTGCCTCCGCCGCTGCGACCGGAACTGCTCGAGGAGACCGAACGGCAGAAGGAAGCGCTGGCGGCGCACCGGAACCACCAAGCGGCAAGAGGAGGAGGAGGAGGACCCCCCGCCGTCGATGAAGAAGACGGTCAAGAGGGAGGTCGTCTGCTTGGCAATGGAAACGAGTCTTCGTCTTCGGACGTGGTGCTTCTGGACAGGTGCCAGGTGAGCGTCGATCGCCCGGAAGAAACTGATAACGAACGAGCGAAATTCAATGAAAACGTGCCATCGGCTGTCTTCAGGAGACGACGTGGATTCGGCGAAAGACATGGATAATAATATGGCCTCTGATTCATCGAATCGTGGCGTCATACATGCATCAGATTCCCAGATGGAAGCAGCAGCAGCAGCAGCCGGCGACTCACCTTCGGCGATTGCAGTCAGCAAATCTTGCGCGTCGCGTCCGGAATCTCTTCTTCAGGAGAGAAATCCAGACTATCGATCGTTCTTGGACTCCGAAGGATCTCGGCAAATTCAGCCGGGCTGCAAAGGAGCCGACGGAGGAAGGCATTCGCGGGTGGAAGGAGACGGCGGGTTCAACGATGAACACGTACCCACCGCTGAACGGCTTAGCGCCAGCGAAGGAAGTCCTCTCGTGAACAACAACGGCGCGAGACGAATGGTCAAAGCGGCCAGCGTCGCTGAAATCCAAACGGAGTTTCGCAGACTCGATCAACTGTTGGCACAGTTGTTGAAGGACGCCGGGATCTACGACTAACTGTATACGACGACTTCGCCGAGTCCCCCGGGAACTGTGTATCTAAGCCAGATGGAAACAGTAGCGTCATTTCACACTTTTCTTGGAGGCGAGATAATTTTTTTGGCAAATTTTGGCATTTTTGGGCCAATTTTGGCAAATTTGCAAATTTTTGATATTTTTTGGAAAATTGTTGGCAATTTTTGCGATTTTTGGCACATTTAACAATTATTTATTTATTTAATGCATTATACATTATTTCTTCATTTTCTTGGGGGCTACGGCCCCCTGTCCCCCACCAATGACGCCCCTGGATGGAAATTATTTTTATACGACGATGTTTATTCTTGTTTGCTAAGCTGATAGCCTGACTATAGCAGTCATTTACTGTGCAAAGAAGCGCAAACATTCAGATCTGCAGTTCAAAGTGGACAGTGGTGCGTAAGACAAGTGGGAACTGGAATACCCTGCTCGCTCTAAAAGTTTCATCTTCCTGCCAAGGGGAGGGTAAATTTCGACCTCCACCGAGGAGGCGGTTTCGGTGCGTGCGGAGATCACCCCCCCCCCCCCCCCCCCCCCATCCCACTCCTCTCAAATTGAGCACTATACGCTATACGCTCAATTCTCTCGATCATTCAATTCTGTAGACAAGACAGTTTCGTGAGAGAAAAAGCTCATAGCTAGAAATATGGACCATCATGGCTGTTGTTTCTATATATACGATCTTAAGCGATTAGTATATGCATAGAAAAATTCGTATTAGCTAAGCATTTCATGAGGAAAATTATGTTATTCTCAATAACAAAGAAATACTTTTTAAATGCTGCAATATGTATGAAGGCCAGTGGCGGCTCCAGGATTTGGCAAGTGGAGGGCAACCATTTGTTGTTAGGTATGTAGTATTAAGTATAGGGTCCCAACAGAGGGCCACAGGGGGGTCAGACACTCAATAGGGGGCACGGGCCCCCCCTGTGGAGCCGCCACTGATGAAGGCCTTTTTGAATACGTGTTTAGCTAATTGATCCAGTTAATTAATGTAGCGCATTCATTAGTCTTATTACGTGCGATCTTTCAGCTGCACTGAGTGGGCCAAAAATTGAGCCGCTTTTATACTTTATAGTCTAGAATTTTAAATCTAATTTCATTCGCTCGATGGAGCCAATTCATTGTGACAGCTAACAGTTTAATTAACCCCTTAACCGTGTATTTAACTGTAACTCACTGTAAAATGGACGGATATATCGGGGATCCCCAGTTAAGGGTTAAAAAATACTCCAGACAGTAACTGAACAATTTAAATTTCCCAAAATGTCAAGTAGGTCCGATATTGAGTTACAGGCTAGCAAGAGATTTTTGACCCACTCTGCGTACACACGTACTGTACATGCATAGCGTATTCGAACGTCATCGAAAGTATCCAGCTGCTGGCCGAGACAGAGTTCAGTAACGACAAAACGTCAATTAACAGCGCCATCCATTTTCTCGGACACGGTTTATACGTCTCACTCAGACATGGACATGCATCCACTTTTAAAATCCAATCCAACATCAATCAATCAATAAAGCTTCTATGGCGCCACTATCGTAATGCCCAGGGCATCAGCCGATGGCGCATCATGGGCCCGACCCAGCCCACGAAAGCAGACTGGTTACTTGTCCGACCCCAACCCATACCATAATACATTACAATTTCTTAAACCACGACTTATTTTCTGACCCAAACCAAGCCACCATAAACTATGGAAATGTCTGCCTCAATCGAATCCAACCCAACCCAACCAAAACCATGGGTGGACCGTGGACCCAACCAATGTCCGTGTCTGACCTCATCACTGCCATTGGTCGACACTTTTCTCATTTATGCATCGGTCGTTCAGTGCTGATACGAATACATCTTGCATCTCAATCAAATAATAGTTTGTATTTCATCATTGGATTACTTGAAGACAGTAAAATCAGACAAAACTACACAGAAATACGAAGATGAAAGACATTGCAATCGAAAATCTACCTCTAAGTTCGTCAGCTTTCCAGTCTATCTAGTTTACAGTATGCATAGTGGTTCTCACACAGGGCAGACACTACCTGAACCATTTAAGGGGGAAGTTCAGGCCTTGTTATTATAATATTATTATTATTTATTATTATTACTATTAATATATTATTATTATTATTATTATTATTATTATTATTATTATATGGATGGAAGGTTGAATACAGATGTTTTAGAGATTCTCTCAATCTTCAGTGCAATGCTTTCGAACTGCCTTAAATTAATCGCCAACACACACTTGGCAGGGGTCGGCCCTAGACATGCACTTGAAGAGAATCACTCTAATTATTGCGCCATGTTGAATATTGGATCATAGCACAGTTTCGTAGAAAATAATGCACTTATCCGGACTGCGCTTAGTCGTTGATTACGTTGGTGTTCTCGCTCTCTCGCTCTCGCTCTCGCTCTCTCTCTCTCTCTCTCTCTCTCTCTCTCTCTCTCTCTCTCTCTCTCTCTCTCTCTCTCTCTCTCTCTCTCTCTCTCTATCTCTATCTGCTCGTCATCCAAATTTTGGAAGGAATAGTTCGTCCAAATTGGTCGTGAAGTTTAAGCACTGCAAGAAAAACTGTTTCGGAATCTGCGACGCAGTCTCCATTTGAACGTCAATAGTAAGATCATCTGAGCATAGGCGTAAACTTTGATGATGAAAAAATCTTGGGGCCCCTAAACATTTCCCCATCCCTAGCTTATCATCTCCAAAAGTGGATGGAGGGGGAGCAGTGGCGTCGCGTAATGGAAGCCAGGGGATGCCCGTGCATCCCCAAAAAATTTTTAAAAGTATGGTGTCTACAAAAATTCAAAAATTTCGTTTATTATTGTTGCGTTTGCGTTAAGTTTTACCCATTGACTTCTATTAATGTTTATGTCTACAGTCTATGCCATTTATGTTTACGTGGGCGGTGGAATAACTTATTTTACAATTTTCGTTCAATTACCCCCCGGCGTCAGGAGTTGGCATCCCCTAACAAAATTGTTGCGCGACGCCACTGGGGGGAGCTCGAACCCAGCTGCCCAACAGAAGTTGGCGCCTATGTAGTTTGAGTCTGCTGTGAGCTATTTATTCGTAGACGAGGACCTCGCACAGGACGGCACCGAAGAGCCGGCCCTGGCGACTGGCGATCCCCGTCGCCTCCACGTAGACGTAGCGACCCTTCATCGGTCCGACGCACGGCACGTGAAGCCTCGGCCGAAGGAGGGCGTCGTTGAGGCGGGTGAGGAAGCCGCACGTATTCGGCGGGGCGTCGAAACCCTCTCCCTCGCCGCTTCCTCCTCCTCCTCCTCCAGGCCTGGAGCTAACGTAGACCGTCAGACGCTCCAGATTATGCATGTAGTCGCTTCGAGATTTTCCATCTAAATATAATTTTTTCCACATTTATGTATACAATCATCATCATCATCATCATCATCATCATCATCATCATCATCATCATCATCATCATCATCATCATCATCATCAATGTACGTCAATTCATTCACAAAGTGAAGAATCGTTAAGTGAGGAGCAACTGAGGGGTGAACAACGTTTCCAATGTCGCTATGCAGTGGCTATAGGGTCAGGTTCGAACCAGCTACCCTCCGGTTGCGAGTCAATAATCATACCACTACTCCACGCCAGCCCCCAGCCCCCCTCCCCCTATTAAGTTCATAAAGGCTAAATGGAAGATACGCAGAGGTCGTAGCACGGCACAGATTTGAGCAAACCGCCAGTGATATTTTTATTATTAATGTTTCAATTATTAAAAAGTTTCGTTTAAATAAAAGTATATAATAGGTCTAATGACGATGACTCTGTGATGGGATGCGCTGTGTAATCTTACGTCCGCAGAATATTTCAAATTCAAGTTTGACTTCAAAGTAGTGTGACATAAAGAAAAGCAGGGAGGCGAGTTGAAGTCATTTCGAAACAAGTAACTAATCATAGATAATTGCACCAGAGATGTCCGTCGGTCCATTTTTTAGAACCCAACCCAACCCATCAAATCTTCAACAAAACCCAGCACGACCCATGCCGGTAATATGGTTACCTGACCCAACCCACGTAATACATTACGATTTCTTAAACCAGGAATTATTTTCTGACCCAACCCAATCCACCATTAATATGGAAAAGGCTGACCCAAACCAAACCAACCCATGGGTAAACCCAACCCATGGACGTCTCTGAATTTCTCTAGAAATTAATTACAGAAAGTCTCGCCTGGTATGAGAGCATGTACGGAATAGTGTTTTGATCAACACTATGAAAAACGAACAAGCGTACCGTTCTTGTCGATCCATGTCATAATGACGACGCCAGAAATGGTCGTCTTTCGACCGAGGTCGACCATCCAAACGGGCTTCTCGACGTAGAAGTTGTCGAGCACGGTGCAGCTGTGTATCGTCTGGTCCGTTCCACCGTCCACCGCCCTGGCCGCCTGCGCATGAACCCACTGGCTCTGGACGTGTCGCTTGTACTGAGTTCGACGACTGTTTATGAACGACTCCTTACGATAGGCCAGATTCTCCACTGAAATTTATGAAATGATGTTCTAATGGTTGTTAGTAGTAGTTTAGGAACGATGAACCAAGTTCACCAACTAACGGTGAAATTGTTGGCGTAGTCACGTGACGCCATGCTCTTCTCCCGATCGTGTCTCTACTAGTTGTCATAATCATCATCATCATCGTCGTCATCATCGTCGTCATCATCATCATCATCGTCATCATCGTCATCATCAATTTTGCTCTCTGCCAACACTTTAGCGGCAATAGCTAGACACAAAATGTTCCGAAGAAGTCCTATCTTCTGTTAATCGTCTTCCTTCTACGATTGAAGATCCTTTCATGTTCATATCTTCTCTGATGTTGTCCATCTGCTTTTTCCTGGGTCTTCCTCTTCCTTTTTTCCTTCTATTTGAGTGTAGAGTGCCTTGTATGGTAGTCTCCTTTCAATGCTTCCATTCTGTTGATATGTCCATACCAGTTGAGTCTTTTCCTTTTCCTAATTTCATAATAATAATAGTCGGCAAAATTGCTCCAAGCTGTGAATCTAAATATTGCCCAATTTTTGAGACTCGGGTGGACTCTATTCTGGACAGTGGCGGCTCTAGGATAGTGGGGGCGTTGGGGAACTTCTAATCATGGGGGCCAACCATTTGTTGTTTAATGTATGTTATTAAGTATAGGGTCCCAACTGGGGCCCACTGGGGGCCAGGCAGTCAATAGGAGGGCACGGGCCCCCCTGCCCCCACCATTCTGGAACCTTGGATACGTCACCAAATGGGATTGAAATAATTTAACTGCTCAGGCAGTAGTAAGAAAGTCACTAGGGATAATTAATTTCTTACCGCATGGGGTATAGTCGTTAACACGCATGAATCCAATGTAGCAGTCCCCTACACAAAAATAATCGACAGGTTTTATGATAAATCTAAGTGTTGGATTTTCAAACCGAACGAAATTGGAAGACTTTTTCACCGGTTCGCGTTCAGTTGAGATGTTTATTTTGTATAATATTATTTTTCTATTCGCTCTGCTAGCGTCACGATGGTCCCATAAGATGATCCTGTCTAATAAAATCGCGCAATTTACGAGGTTTAAAACCTGCAATTTACAGTGTTTAAAACCAGACTCCGGGAACTGAAAAAGCCGGGGAAACTGCAAAGCCTTCTGCTAAGCGCTGTTAGTCCATGTAAATTCCAAAATTTCCGAAATAAATTCCGCAAAGGGCATTTTCCCCAGAAACGTTAATTAAAAACAAAAGTCCTCTCTGTTTATCTAGCTAAATTCTTGAATAAATGCAACCTTATTTTTTTCGTTAATTGAAAACAAAACCGCGTGTTTATGCTATATCTTTAACGCATTCTTTATCAGAAATGCTATTTTATATATACTGCATATTTAGCACCGTTTCAATGAACCCAATTATTCTGGGCAAGATAAAATAAGTATGTTAAACACATTAATGATATGTTATACTTATTTATTTTGCGTAGCCGGCCGACTCATAGGTACTTGTGTCCACCAACCGAAGTATGGGCACCCGAGTAGTCCAGCGCGCATACTGATATGTCGATGCCAATCGGTGGGGTGAAAACGAACGTATCTGGCAACAAACGGAGCCGTAAGATAATGATATCTATCCATGTCTTTATCGACGTTTCCTTGGAATTCCTACGCAAAAAGAAACAACTTGCAGCGCCATATTATGATCGTCTGGTCCATAAACGTAACGGTTGCTAAACGTAATATATATATATATATATATATATATATATATATATATATATATATATATATCTCAGAGACCCTGGAAGGGCGCCTTCAGTTTCAATGGCATCGGGTGACTGATGGTTGTTGCAAGCAGGGACGCCGAGAGGGGGCAAGGGGGCAAATGCACAGAAACCAGGCAGTCTGGAGGGGCCCGGATGGATGATGAAGATGTATTATTAAGAATTATAACAAATAATAACCCCACAAAAAGGTCACCATTTTATATGCACAGGGGCCCGGCTAGTAAGGGGCGGGCGCTGAGGACATCATAAACAGCGTAAAAAAGAGCGACATGCGTAAAAAGGTCATCATCAATTTTGAAGACTTGTCAGGGACCCGTCGGCCCTTCTGCACAGGGGCCCGAAATTTCTCTCAGCGGGTCTGGTTGCAAGCATTTCCTCCCACCTTAATTAATTATGAACTTTAGCACAATTTCTAACATTCTAATATTGCGCTGAGAAGGAGGTGTCCCATAATTGCAGGGGACGTCAATGTCCAGTGTTTCACCTAGACTCATTGGACCCATGGAGAATAGAATTGGGCGATGGGATGGGTGGCGGGTTGGAGATTAGTTGCTTGACCCCCGGAAAAAGAAAACATACATGCCAAAAATACGATTTCCGTTGTCATCTCTTCCGTCTTCATACGGACCATTCTAATTTTTGTGGAGTCAGTTATATATAGTGACTCATGTTTCAATTTCCAAATGTGAATTTGCCCTTTAGAATTTTAAATGAATAGTCTTAGCAACAGTCTGTTTTGGTGATAGCCAACACCACCCCTGGAAAGGGGTTTAGGCAAAATTCGACCATACGTATCATAGACTTCGTGAATTCCTACAGGCCCTATGTAAAACTTACCAACCATGATTTAAAGTGGCTTAGAAGGCATTACTGCCTGTGTGAAAGCCACTATAGGGGCACTAACGGGGCTCGAACCTGCTCCGTCAGCCTGACGCTCCAGCATGTAACCCACTCTGCCATCTTCCGCCCCAGATAGATAATAAGTAACCATAGAAGTTACAGAAGTACGTCGGAGCTCGACGCTCGCTGCCAACGTATTTTAACGTATAATAATAGGCCTGCGCGTATTTTATTTTTGGACATGAAATACGGGACGTAACGTACAGTCGAATCATGGGAGTAGGGATAGCGGCGTCTGTCACAGACCGGGGTGTGTAACCCCTTGTTGGGGTGTAGGAAAATCCATGAACGTGTTAAATATGGCATCTTCCGACATATATCCCCCAAATTTCACATATTTTCGTCATCATTAGTCGTACAGTTTAGCAAATAAATGATGGCCGATAACTCAGAATTTCCACAGGTCGAGATTTCAAACGACGACCCCCGTTTTACTGACCTTGATTTTGGCGGAATTCTCTCGGTAGAAGTGCCACGTTCTGCTGTCGTTGCTGAAAGACATTCGGAACTTCGTCACCCAGTGCTTCTTGTTGCTTTCTCCCCGTCCCTTAGTTACAAGACCCGTCACCAGAGTGGGAGGACCAATGTCGAACTGAAGCCATTGATCGCCTTATAAGAAAGCAAACGCACAAAACATTTGATAGTCCGTGAAGGCGTAGAATCTATGGAACAGCAAATCGAGACGACATAATAAATTGACCTATTGACCTCTAAATTGTGTGCTTATCAAGTTTCTAAAAAGAGTGGAATTTCTGAAAAGATCAGTAGAAAAACACAACTAATAAAACTTGCAAAATTGATGGACAATGGTATCGAATAAAAGGTTGGTCAGATCTTTATCACTTGGAATCTGTCACTGACCGCACTGAGTCAAATGGCGACACAAATTCAGTGCCACTGAATTTGTTTTAACCGTAGATCGAGAATTTGGTTATGGCGACTTTGAAAGTTCAAAAATGCATTCAAATTCTGACCAACTAATCAACTGAATAGCTAACTAAATAACCTCCATAGACCTACCTTAGGCCTTCTGCAGCATTTAAATTCTGTACGAATTTCAACACTGACCAATTTTTTTATACTTGCACGACACAAACATGAACATTTCAAAACTGAAACTGGTGAAAAAGCCAATTCTCTCTCTCTCTCTCTCTCTCTCTCTCTCTCTCTCTTTCTCTCTCTCTCTCTCTCTCTCTCTCTCTCTCTCTGTCTCTCTGTCTCTGTGCATATATGCTCCTTGGTCCTTACGTTCGATTTTAATGGCTGCTGCTGCCAGTGGCGTCCATCCCCAACTTTGAGTAAATTTTTGGCTCTTTGAAAAGTCTGACTTACTGTTGTCGAGTTTGGAACACCAAGCCTTGTTCGTGATGATGAACGCTTCGTTCGCTTGGCAAGAACTGGCTCCGTCCGACGATTTCTCACTCGACGCCGTCACTTTGCCGTACGGAGGCAGCGCAATTGGAACACGACACGCTACAACCATCATCATCATCATCATCATCATCATCATCATCATCGTCGTCATCATCATCATCATCATCATCATCATCATCATCATCATCGTCATCATCATCATCATCATCATCATCATCATCATCACCATCATCATCATCATCATCACCATCATCATCGTCGTCGTCATCGTCGTCGTCGTCGTCATCAAATTCATCACCATCATCATCGTCATTTTCACCATCATCGTCGTGTCATTGGCTTTGAATAATCAACTGCTTAGTAACGATACTCCCATGGCATATGTCACGCGATATGCACCAGTTTTAGTTTCAATTTTGAAAAAAATTCTTAAAGTAATTAATCTGAAAGAGTGTTAATACCAGCGATCTCTTACAGGTGTCGGTGACAAGTATATTTTGGGCAGACGACACTTATAAGAACAGTTATTGAATGGGAAACCTCTTCAGTGTATTCGGTAGAGCGCCGGCTCTTCGTTAGATGAACGGTCTACCCGGGTGCGATCAGTGTTTAATCTAGACTCCTGGACTCCGGGAGGAACTGACAAATCCGGGAAAAAACTGACAAAGCCGAAGGGGAATTCTGCTAGGGGCTGCTGTTAGTCCATGTAGTATGCCAAATTTCTGGAAGGATTTGAAATTTCCGGAGGAAAGGGCAATTTTCCGGCAGGAAACGGCCTAGATTAAACACTGGGTGCGATCATGGGAACATAGACCGTGCGTCACGGACATTCTCGTGTTCGCCCGTGCAAAATGGGCGCCAATAATAACAATAATAATAATAATAATAATAATAATAATAATAATAATAATAATAATAATAATAATAATGATAATAATAATAAGGTTTAAAGTGGTTCAGGAGTGCCCTGTGTGAGAACCATGCACTGGTGTTTCGTCTCCGTGGCGCTTTCTACTGTCGACGAGTATATTAATAAATCAGGGCGCGCTATATAAATCGACCGTCTGCATATGAGCAATGGGTGACCTTGACAGCCGACTACTTCGACCCTCATGCTCGGATGTCGGTGCCACTGCACTGTGTGGAATTTGACGTAACGCGCTATAATGGCTTCGTCCAGGTAGACGTGTTTAACCGAGTACGAGTCTGTGTTTCCGTCGAAAACCTTCAACAAGAATAAAACTCAGATTAACATAGCTAGGTTCAGTGAATATACAAGTAATAGTAGACTAGGTTGATGATGATGATGACAATAATGATACTATTACTGATACTACTACTACTACTAATACTGGTACTACTACTACTTCGAATAGAAATAATAATAATAATAATAATAATAATAATAATAATAATAATAATAATAATAATAATAATAATAATAATAAGAAGAAGAAGAAGAAGAAGAAGAAGAAGAGAAACAAATATGCTCCTGGCTTTTGCCTTCATTACACAGGGCGCTACAAAATTGTCTCAACAGTAATAATAATAATAATAATAATAATAATAATAATAATAATAATAATAATAATAATAATAATAATAATAGTAATTAGTATTATTAGTATTCCTGTGTGTTCATTCTTAAATAAATTAAACAGGGCACTGTAAGCCACTATCCTGCAAACTTCTATAGCGCTATTTTAATAAACTCGAGACACGAGTCGATAGTCGAACTTTGCCATAAAATTCTGCATAGTCCAAAATAATGAATCGGACTCAATAATTATTGATTTTGCTTCTTGCTACTTACTCTTTGATTTCCGTATTGATCAGTGACGTATTGCCAGTGATAGGCATCGATGCTGTAGGATACGAGGTATGACGTCACCCACTCCGCCCCGTCGCCCCTACCCTGTGTCATCAGTCCAGTCACCTGGCGAGATAAAGAAAAGCGGGCTGTTAATCGCTACAGGGGTATATACGAAGTCGTCGCCGACACGTAAGCGCTTCAGTGCAAAATCTCTTGCTTAAGATCCTCGACATTAAATGCGATCGCCGGCGGCAACTGTGGAACTGTAATAGTAATAAATAATGCTAATGACAGGGTTTAGAGTGGTTCGGTCGGTGGGGATTTGCTCAAGGCTAGTTCCGCCCATCCATTCATTCACGTTGTGGTCATGCTGTGTCATGGATTTCAGAACGGCTCTTAAAATGGCGACATGACCGCTTCATTATAGCGGGCATACAGTAAGCTAAAAATATATATATATATAATATATATATATATATATACTGTATATATATGTATATATAACATTGAGCAAAAGAGCAGAATCTTTGTGTTCATAGAAATGCTTAAAGAGACTGTGGAATCAATCACGTGACAGAACTTTAGTTGTTTAGTTCATGAGCAGAGAGGTCTTTGGGTTAGGAATTCTTCTGCTTACTGTACACCGCTTCACCCACAAAACCACAAAAGAAGACACTCTCCAATGATGTCTGCACTCGGCAGACAGATGCGGGTTCAAACGCCTTTGGTTTCTGGTCGACGGAGTAGTTTCAAACCGCGCAGACGCAGACGTGGGCAGACGTTGACGCAGACGTCTGCGGTCAACTCCTTTCGCCTCCAAAACGTCCCGCTGGGGTCGTCTACGATGGTCCTCTTCTCCACTTTTTCATTGACGCGGCATGACGCCCCTTCGATGGCTGTCAACCAAACGACAGGTCATTCTGCCGACCGCTTTCTCCGTGCGCCTAGACTATTGAAACGTTCTTCAAATGCGTTGTTACTTGCTGGAGCACAATGGACGAGGTGTCACTTGTCCGTCGTTTAATGCGACCAAACTGCCGACGGTAATTAAACGATGCAGATATTTTTATATTTAGACCCATACGGTAACTGTCCTAGCGTCTAGGTATCAATATATCTCAAAAAGTGCTTTGGTGATTTATGCGCAATAGCATATTTTTGTAGCATCCATCCATCCAGTGGCGGTTCCACGTGGGGGATGAGTGGGGATGCATCCCCATACCGGACTTTCGAACTTTTTTTGCTTGTGAAACACCTATTTTTGGGTAAAAGTAAGTCTAGTGAAACTACGAGGAAAACCTGCGGTTGACCTTTTTTGCTTGTCTACCTATTTTCTGGTAAAAGTGTAGTAAAATTAGGGAAAAATTCACTTTTGTCAGACTTTCTCTGGCAAAGTTTTTGGATTTTTTCTTCTCTTTTCATCTCCCTCACCAACTTCCTATGAATTCATTTCATCCCTCCCCACCAAAAAATCCTGGAACCGCCACTGCATCCATCCATCCATCGATACATCCATCCATCTATCCATCCATCCATCCATCCATCCATCCATCCATCCATTCATACATACATCTGTCTGTCTGTCTGTCTGTCTGTCTGTCTGTCTGTCTGGTTGTATGTCTGTCTTTGTCTTCGATCTCTGCATCGGTCTGTCCCCTTTGTTATTCTACTGCGGGACATATCCTCTTGGACTCCACGTATAAGGCGGTTGGAGCACAAACAAACCACAAAGGGTCGTTGTGATCGGACTTTCAAAAGAGAGCGCGGTGCCGAGGACTGCATGCGCAGCTGAGGAGGCCTACTGGACGTCAAACCCGCCACAACTGTTGTTACGAACAGAGCCTGGCATTCCTGGCATTTTAATGCGCTAAAAGTACCTGCATTGAGTTACGGTCGAACAAAAAAGGGCGCTGAAAAGGTAAAGACGCGAATGTTGTCGTATGCGGGTGCAGTTGGCAATTAATTACGATGGCTAGGGCGTGCACTTAATTCAAAACAGATTCTAGTATAGTTCAAAATTTGCTTAAGTGTTTCTAATGCAATTGCGTATGGGGGGGGTAGGTCAGATGCTGAGCCATTATTATTATTATTATTATTATTATTATTATTATTATTATTATTATTATTATTATTATTATCATCATCATCATCATCATCATCATCATCATCATCATCATTATTTTTGAACATTATTTTTATTATTATTTGTATGCTATTATGTATTATTATTATTAATATTATTAACATTATTATTATTATTTCCATTTATTTTCCCTGTTGCAGCCAGCTACAGCTACAAACTTTTCCAAAATATTGATTTTTTGATTTATTGATTGATGATTTATTTCAAATCAACTCAAAAGTGGTTGCATGCAGTACAATATAATAAAATACATTAAAATAACAAAGCAAAATACAATATAACCCTAATTAATGGAATAAATGAGACCAGAATAGCAAAAGAAAATAGTAACGTGTTTAAAAATCAAAACTAAACTAATGATACATTTTTTCCATCAAGGTAATGACAGGGTTATGCCAACAAATTAGATTCATGAATTCATTTACAGGTCATAGGCCAATGCACTGTCCACAATGAGTCACAAACTTCTGTAGCGCCATTTTAACAGCGCTCTCTACCCCATCGGTCAAAGTTCGGTTTAAAAGAAAATCGCATTCAAAAATCGCCTGCGGTAGAACGAGTCGTCAATTATTCCAGATAGTCAGTTTCACACGGGGCAGGTTGCGTCTGATACGGAAAGCAACAGAATATAGATACGGCTTAAGGTCATGCAGGATTATAGGATATTCGGAAGAGAGAAGAGCTATCGAGAGATAATTTCCTAAAGCCTTGATCCTGCAAAGAATAATTGGCATACTTGTTTTACCGAAGTCGTCTCAGAGCAGTGGTTCCCAAGCTTTTCAAGTAGAGGGTCATGTGACTCGTGTCTACTATTTTCAGTACTCGAGCTAGCCACAGGGTTATAGCATTTAAGAAATTACACTATGCTATAGATAGATGATTCTGATCCGGATTTTCTAATATTAAAAAATCGATTCGATACTTAGGAAGATTTCAACTGCCAATTGCAACTGTTTTTGGTTATTATTTATTTATTTATTTATTTAACGCCAGTACATTTTTGAAATCGTTGAAGCACATTACATCCAATATACAGGCGTCGCGGGCCACTTTTGGAGAGCCGACGGGCCGCAAGTTGTCCGCGGGTCGTGGTTTTGGGAACTTATGTTCTAGACTTTTGAACACCGGAAAACAAAGTGCATCCAGTGTTTTATCCAGACTCCAGGCCTTTGGGGAGGGGAAATTGACTTGGCTGGAGGGGAAGAGGCACAGTTCAATGCAGAAAAATTTTAGTGCTGCGATGTTGGAGGGGGGAATTTAGAGGTTTGGTGGGGAATCTTCCCTCCTAACAGGTCTGTATAAAACACTGGGAGCGTCGAAAGATGAACGGAGGAGCCCCTGCGACTGACCTTTGCCGGGACTCCGAGGTCGACCTGAAGCCACTCGGACGGAGACTTGAACTTGGCGCACCACCCGACTCCGTTCGGTTGGTAGACGCGAGCGTACCTTTCCAGGCAGCCCTTGTCCCACTCCGGCGGATAATTCGACGACGCCGATATCTGCGAGTCCTGTATCGCCCCGGTTGTCATGCCGAGCGGTCCGTTATGATGGCAGTCTAGCGGTAGCCAAGCAGACAATTTTAACGTTATTTATTAATAATAATTTATTATTTAATAATAACTATA
The DNA here is from genome assembly GCA_018105865.1 of Metaphire vulgaris. Lineage (NCBI taxonomy): Eukaryota > Metazoa > Annelida > Clitellata > Crassiclitellata > Megascolecidae > Metaphire > Metaphire vulgaris. The sequence goes on along the minus strand of CM030839.1, from coordinate 13,703,530 downwards.
ATAAAGATCGTTAATCTGCACCATCAGAGAAAGACAGAGGAACTGGATTGGACACGCGTACTGAGGGGAGAAACACTGCTTCGAACAGCAATTGAGGATTTGAGGGTAGTATATCAGAAAGAAAGACAAAAGGGAGACCAAGGAAGCTGCTATTGGACAGGTTCCATTCCAAAACAGGGACAAGGGTGGCCCGACCTCTAGCTATTCTGGATTGGCTCAGTCGTGGAATTAGCGCAAAACCGTTTAGGTAAAAAAACTTGGGGTGGGGACTCGGGAGGGGTAGGCGAGCAGGTAAGATGATTGGAGCAGAACCGAAGAGCCAAGAACTCCTAGTCTCCTTGACGGCGTTGTTTCCTGTAGTCTATCTTACTCGAAAATTTCGATGTGTCTTCCCCCTCATTCTGGAACCATGATTGCGCCACTGGCAGATTAAATATGCGGTTTGAATACTGATATTTGAAAGGGAGACGTCGATTTCTATCAAGAAATCCATTCTCTGAAAGAATACAGGCTTTATTAATAGCTGTAGAATTTTGTATACGATATAGGCAGACACTAATTCACCTTCATGCCAGCAAGAAATGAAAATTGCCTAAAAGCTTCGACCACTTCAAATTAGGTACCAGGTAACCAGGGGCGTAGCCAGGAATTTTATTGGGGGGGGGGGGGTAAAATGTGATTGGGGTATAAATCTTTAAAAAAACTTTGAAAATCTTAAAAAGCACATTTAAAATGTTAAGGTAGTCTTTTTTGTGGGGGAGGGGGTATATACCGATATACCTCCCCCCGTCGCTACGGCCCTGCAGGTAACGTTGATTACCGAGAACTTCCAGGCGTTGTTTAGTCCTACCTGTCTGCGAACACTACACTGCCATTAATTAGGCCTATAAGACTATTCGTTTGCGTGATTGTGTATGCAGTGTAGAAGATTCGAATCCGCTTGTCTGAGTGTCTTGTTCCATCTGTTTGCCTCTGTGTATAAAACTTTCATTACAACTGCATGCCCTCGCTAAACACACACACACACACACACACACACATGATCGTAATCTGATCGGCAATTGGAGTATTGATTGATCTTTAAGAGAAATCGATATTTTGGCAAAAATGAATGTCTTTTGAATCGCGTCTGAATTCGAACGCTGCCAGTCTGAATAAGGTGAAACACCTGCAATTAAGAATTCTGTTATATGTGCTAATTAATCAGGTGAGTTTTACCTCTAAGCGCTGTAATGGCATGAGATATAACGCCATTTGCAGTTAGCGCCGAACACTGGAAGAGAAGCAGGAACAAGAACAACACGTACTCAGCCATCATCTACAGAGCAAAATGGCATCATTTATCAATATGATATTATTATTATTATTATTATTATTATTATTATTATTATTATTATTATTATTATTATTATTATTATTATTATTATTATAACGTGAATTCAACTGGTTTAGGATATTAAGCTAGCCTGTGTGAAAACCACTGTAATAAGTCTGCATTTAAAGGATCTAATGATGCGATAGCACTTGATACTTATGCAGATTTTAAAAAGAAATTTCAAAAGGACTTCAGCACTTGGGAAACTCTCTCTCTTTCTCTTTCTCTTTCTCTCGCTGTCTGTCTGTCTGTCTCTGTCTCTCTCTCTCTCTGTCGTCTCTCTCTCTCTGTCGTCTCTCTCTTCTGTCTCTGTCTGTCTGTCTTTCTGTCTGTCTCTCTCTGTCGTCTCTCTCTCTCTCTCTCTCTCTCTCTCTCTGTCGTCTCTCTCTTCTGTCTCTGTCTGTCTGTCTTTCTTTCTCTCTCTCTCTCTCTCTCTCTCTCTCTCTCTCTCTCTCTCTCTCTCTCTCTCTCGCACAGATGCCAATTAAATGTGTGATTCTACTAGTATGCGTAATACATCCATATTGCTGTTTGCCAAGCGACGGTGCACGGGATCTTTTTGCTGAACACATTTGGCCTTATGCAAACAAGGCCCCACATCATGTGGCAGTTTCAACAATTGATAAAACGATGGATGTAGATACGACCCTCCCACGCCCTATACACTCAGGCACGCCGTTCATATAAATAGCCGATCCAAGGCGGTAATTAATATTAATGAATTAAGGTGAGAAGAGTTTCTTTTGTTGAAGCTCGACTTGCCAATTCGAAGGTTCTCTGGGTACTTGGTTTTTTAAATTCACTTATTCCAATTATTTATTCGCCTGTATTTCTGTGTAGGTTTAGGGTTAACCTTAGCCCTAACTCTGACCTTCTTAATTGTAAATTACATAATTTCTGCATGATTCTTCAATCGCAAGCGAATAAATTGTTGGGGTGAGATCCAGGTCAAATCGTGGGTGTCCAACCGATGGTGGATAAGCCATGCCAAAAAGATATGTTTTAATCTTGTTCTAAACATCTGTCATGAATTTGCAATGCGGACATGCTGAGGCAATGAGTTCCAGAGTTTTGGGGCGGTCACCGAGAAAGCACGAATATACTCAACAACTGTCCGAATCTGAGAGAGAGGGAGAGAACTATTACAGATGAGGATCTGGTAGAGATTTGTTTGTTTGTACAGGAAATTTTGAAAGGAGTTAGCTAGATTCCTTGTAATAAAGTGTTTTGCATACAAGGAGGCAGATTATAAAATCCTTTCTTCAATAGGAAGCCAGCGGAGATCCTTACGGGGTGATGCTAAATACTCTGACGTTTTGGGATTTTAGAAACTTCCCGAGTCAGTGAATTTTAAACTCGCTGGAGTTTGGCAAGGTTGGATTTAGATGTTCCAAAACGAGAAGGGAGGTAACCAAGACCAGGGTGCGATTTGTGACCTGGAGCAGTGGGGGGGAGCGATATGTCGATCTTGGAGGAGATGTAGTTGTTGGGGAAGTGTAGCAGTGGGGTATGCAGCAGTAGGGGGATGCTGTTGAGCAGTGGGAGAAAAATCCCCCTTTCCCCCTACAAATCGCGCACTGATCAAGACGACTTGATTGTGCTAAATAAGTCAGTTAGATAAGTAAATTTCATCATGATACGGCCCTCTTTGCCTTGTATAGGAAACTCAGTAAAAAACTTAGCATGATTTAAAGTGGCTTAGAAGGCATTACTGCCTGTGTGAAGCCACTAGGGGCACTAACGGGGCTTGAACCCGCTCCGTCAGCCTGACGCTCCAGCACGTAACCCACTCTGCCATCTTCCGCCTCTGAAGTAAGTGACCAAGATTCTCCTCTGCACCATACAATTGCCACACTGGCTACATTCAGCAAAGAGATCCAAAGACTCAGTAAACATTGTTGCAAGAGTGTGTATTTTGTTTGATTCGGCATTTGTTTAAAATACTAACTTGGCTGATCTCAATTTGCAAGTACCCAGGAGACTATACAGCCCAACCATCTACAGGACTCTTTGCACGGCGAAATAAGTCGACGCACAGCCGCAGCGTATGATATACCTTGAATCGTATAATACAGTGTACTGTACAGTACCTTTCGTTTTCTGCTTTCACGTGTGTCTTCCTTCTTTGTCCCCTCCGCTGCTGTCTTCCTCTTTTCCTTTTCTCTGCTTGGTCTGCTTGGTTCGACACTTTGTCCGGAGACGTCTATAGGTGTTTGCCAGCGAACATTCCTGCCGTCATTTGCTAAATTGCTTCGAGCGTTTAGCGTCGACCTTTCGCCCTAAATAGCTCGAATTCTGTTTCCCTACGGTCCGTCGGTGGTGCCCCACCGATACACCCTGATAACTTTCCCACCCAGAAGTTCTAACGCCTGGCTGTGACCCGTAACCAATAATAATGACACAGGGTCTGGAATGCACATTTTGATGTATGCGTCGCCACTCAGTGTAGTAGATAGAAGAGGGCAAAAACCAAAGGGCCGACCGACGTTGACAGATGTCTTTGCGTCCGCATGCAAGATTGTTTGCCTACGAGGAGTTAGTCTGAGAAAGTATAGTTTTCTTCCGTTTCTCTCCCCTTTTACCGTCCGTTTATATTCCTCGGTGTCTGTCTGTCTGTCTGACTTGCGGACACCGACAGGCAGGCAGGCAGGCAGGCAGGCAGGCAGGCAGGCAGGCAGGCAGGCAGGCAGGCAGGCAGGCAGGCAGGCAGGCAGACAGACACTGCGGAGTCTACAGTCAGACGAATTTTTATAGCAGAAGACAGTTGGCAGACGAACAATCCGACACTGTCTATGTCTGCCCGTTATAACTGTCTCTTTGCGCAGTGTTCTTTTTTATTCGTGGTCACTGATGCGCTCCGTCGTTTTTGAGTGTGTTGTCCCCAACCGTCCACCGTTGATCGGCGGCGGCGCTGCTCTTAAGCTCATCACGACGACAAAAGTATTAATATATCATCCGTCCCCGTTTGACACGAACCTTTCTGCCTCTCGGATATATTTCTCCCCGAACTTATTATAATTGATGCCCGACATTTTTGCAGAACCGTATTATATTTTTGTGTCAATTGCAGAGTGTCACTTTGAATCTTGACGGCGACCGACAACATGTCGTTTGTGTCTGTCGGCGAGACACTCGCGAAGACTTAGAATCGAAAAGAAAGAAACGAAAAGAAACATTCCTTCTTTTGCTATAGTGTTTTTTTAAATATAGGCCTGTTTATGGTTTGACTTTTCTATGCGCCGCGCTATAGATCAGAGACAACATCTGACGCTTATCTATGCTCGATCTGTCTTTTTCAGGCGCGGCCGGAGACCGTCTCAATACGAATGAGTTTAAGTCGTCGATCTAAGACCTCTGTAATTGTCACAGGAACAACCATTCTGTCGAGTTTGTAGACAGATTGTCGTATTACGAATTACCACGTCGTCGCTAACTGCTGAAATGTGTCTAGTTTCAATTAGATATATTGTGTCGATTCAACTATTCTAGTCCTCCTCTCTTTCAGGTGGAACGTTGTTACTATGGATGCTAAATAATAATTGTAACTCATTCCAGAATCAGATACGCTTCGTTTACTGATATTCAGATTTTTCCTTTTCTTTCATTAGACCTCAGGTGGCAAAAGTTTACATCTTGGCACTTTCTTGCTATCGGATGTTAAAATAATAGCATCTGAGGACTACGCATGACTAAACCATTATGTAGATTAAGTAGCTATAGGCGCCGTCATTGGGTCAGTGCTGTTATACCATTATACTCAATCGGCAAAATTTATAACAAAGAATCTGTTCGAAATGATGGGCGACGACTGAACAAAAACTTGATCTGCATTTCCATGCTGACAACGAAGGATGTTTTTGACAACGTGCATGGGAATGAAGATCAAATTTTTGATCTACAGCATTTCGGCGATGGTGAGTGGGGTGGGGTGGGGGTAAGGCAGACGAGTAAATTAAACTTTAAAGGACATCTCTTGAAAGTGCCTTTGCTTCGCGTGATATGTGAGACATATAGACCAGTGGCGGCTCCACAGCTAGGTGCCCTGGGGGAGCGCCCCTATTGAGTGCCTGCCCTCCAGTGGCACCCCCGTTGGGACCCTATACTTAACACTAAATACCTAACAACAAATGGTTGGCCCCCCATGATTAGAAGTTGCCACCCCAACGACGCCCCACTTGTCAAATCCTGGAGCCGCCACTGATATAGACTAGCATGAAAGATATAGAAAAGAGAATGCTGTGCCTTTGAAAGCAAAACACTGTAGGGAAATCATTGGAGTTAGCCAGTATTCAGAAATGGGGGGGAGCGATCAGATGAAAAGCCTTGACAAGCAAAATCGTCGTCGTGTCAATCTCAAACCATACTACCCCACCTCAATTACTCAACGGGTTTCAACAAATCCCAAGAACGGTCCCAGGCAGAATAGAGGCGAGCCTCAGTAGCTAGCCCTTACGCCAATGAGGAAAATACATCGAATTTGGGTGGGTGAGGAATGAGGATGATTGGCAACGAGAAACTGTACGAGAGGATCGAGGACATCAGTTTCATATTCCTTTTCCTGTTTTTTTCTATGAAATTTTTCTAAGGAGTGCGAAGCAGGGTCATGCGACGAAAGAAACAAAAAGTATTGTACAATTAGACTGTCAAGATCTATTGGGCTAATTATAAATTATTTAGCGCAACAATATATATATATTAACTTAGTACTTTCGGCCACTTTTTGAAGTGATTTTACTTTTTTCATAGCTTCACAATTTTTCCAGGGGTGCAGTTGCATCCCTTTGCACCCCTTCCGGGCGCCCATGTGTTACAACACTGGGCATAGGGGCTTGGTCCCCACTTTTTCATCCAGTTTAAACCAATTGGCTTCTCGCACTGTGCATAGTAGGCTATGCATGCAGCGCAACATCCAAGGTACGTAATTTTAAACAACTCAGCTGTCTTTAAACCTCTATTTATCTAAGTCATCGCAGAGCAGGATTGTTAGTAAACGGCAAGTAAAGATCTTACCTCAGTCTTGTGTCATGCACACATATCCGAGTGACAAATCTTCCACCGAAAATGTGCTGTTCGAATGCGTGCAGTTGGCCTCCTCCTCCTACTACTACTACTACTACTACTACTACTACTACTACTACTACTACTACTATGTAGTCCGAACAATTATAGGCTATATAATTAAAACTGAGTTTTCAACGAGCTAACGGTTTCTTGAGTTTCATTTATCTCCGCTATTGCAGAATCGTCTTCAAATGATCGAGTCCTCTATAGGGAACTGAGTCAAAATGCGTGTTTTAAAGATACAACGCTAAAGAATGTCCTTGCAGAAGAGTTGAAAACAACGTTGCTTTAACGAAGCTGCTTCACAACGAAGTCAATCAAAGCTTTCGATTGTTGCACAGGTAAAAATCGACGAAACAGTTTACGCTCTGAAAAACGTCTCACGCGCAAAAACTAATCTTACATACCCCGTCCGATCGTAACAACGTATAAGCTTAACTACCATTCGATTGGCCACAGTATGTAGGCCTACTGTAATGTGCAGGGCACATGAAATCGACAGAAATTCTGTTTTTTTCTCTCTCGAAATGTTGCTGTCAAATCAACGCCGCGTCCTGCTGCAGCCTTCTAGCCAACCAGAACAGTGTCGATGGAGTTTTAAAGAAACGAACAGCAACTCTATAGTTCGTCTATTGTTGACTCACCTGCCCATTTTGACTCCGCCACTCCGACCCCATGTTTCTTTGCATTGACGGTCTACGGGTGACAGTCCTATTCAATAGGAGTCGCAAGAGTCTCCCACATCGCAGCTACGCCCACAGAATAACCTTATAAAAAATACCGATGTCAAAGTTATAGACTAACGGCTCAGAAACAACCGAGAATATATTACTATAAGGACGCCAATATTTCATATTTCGCTGCCTGAGTGTGTGTGTGTGTGTGTGTGTGTGTGTGTGTGTTTGTGTGTGTGTTTGTGGTTTCAAGCCCCCGCAGCGTAATCGGCAATATATCGAAATGCTTTCTTTCCAACTAGGCCTATATATTGCTACTTGTTTAAAAGCAGTCAGTCTATCTGCATTTGTATATACCGTACTAAATATATAGCAGGCTTCGATAAATTTATCGGTCTTTTTAAGATTTCTGAGTGCGGTGTTTGGTCTAAAATCCAGGTGTTGGCCTAAGTCCCAGGTATCCATCAGCCTATATTGGCTGAGAGCAAATGCAGCAGTAATAGCGAACACACACACACACACACACACACACACAAGCACGCACACTCACATATGTAGGCATTGTCTACAGCAAGTATAGTACAAATGCTGAGAGAACGCCACGCATCAGTATGCATAGTCGTTGCAGCTCGATTAGTGAATGAACTGTTATTGAGGTTACCGTTTTTTGTACGTTTTGTAATTTGGCAAATGCATTGTGCAAATATAACTTGATTTCCATATTATATTATCAAACGTGTGTCCGTCGCAAAAAGACATTAAAACAGATAGGCCTAAAGAACATTCAATGGGCGCATTTCGCTGCACTTTTACGGGCTTGCAGTCTCAACAGCCAATGGCGGCTCCAGGATTTGGCAAGTGGGGAGGGGCGTTGGAGTGGCAACTTCTTAGCATGGGGGCCCAATATTCGTTGTTAGATATGTAGTAGTAATTAGAGAGTCCCAACAGGGGCCCAATGGGGTCAGGAATTCAATAAGAGAGCACGCCCCCGAGTCCCCATGTGGAGCCGCCACTGTCAACAGCACCTTGATTTTGAAAATCTATCGCTACAATTCCAACTTCACTTCCTAAATCGCATCGCCAGATTTACATCCACCTTTTCCCACTCATTCTTACAATAGCCCTACAGAAATTTAGACTAGGTATGCATTTCAAAAACTCTTCGAGCACATTCTCTTCGTAAGCAAAATTTTCCAAAGCGGTGGGATACAATTTTCCGACTTTAACCTGGTCCGATCACTAAGTCTATTTCGAGGAATTTCCTGCCATGTTATCAACAGTATCAGTCAATCAGTCTTCGATTTTACAAAGAGCAGTGAAGGTTGGAATACTGCCGAACAGACTAAAATTTTAGACTCCAGCTCAGGGTAATCCTAGACCGGTCACCACTGGGGTGGTTAAAAATTCGGCTTATCGAACACTGATTAATTATGATGGTATGTCCCTTGTCTTTGCGCCTCTAATTAAGTAAATTTAAATTTAAATAATTAAGTCTAATCTCTCATAGCCTTGCAATTTCAAAGCCATTAGACAGAATTTTTGCTTCGTAATTTTAATCTGAATTCTGTTCAATTTGCAATAAATTCGTCTTGTGACGTGGACTCAATTTTCGCGTAATTCATACGACGTCAGTGATGGGCCTACTTTGGCGAAACATTTCAAACGATTGCTTTTCGATGATTTTTTTTAGCAGCAACTTCAGAATTCGTTTACGTCGAAGCAAATAAATGAAAACTTTATGCCATCTAACTAAATATTATGGAATTTCCGTAATAATTCGTTTCCTTTATGTCCTCTCTGCCGTTAGACGGAGGACGTTCCAATGCCTTGAGGCTCGGGCGACTGCATGAATTAGAAACAGATTTAGGAAATGCTGCCGGTAAGAACTTCTAAATAATTATTTTGGTCGAAACTTCTGTTGATATTCATTCAATGCCTGTATGCTCAATAACAGTAAAAAGACACGGGAAAGTTTATTGAAATCATCGTAAACCACTGAAAGCCTGAGACAAGCAAAAAAGGGTCGTCACTAGGCCTATTGATCAGTGGCGGCTCCACGGGGGGGGGGTCAGGGGGCCCGTGCCCCCTATTGAGTGCCTGATCCCCCCAGTGGCCCCCTGTTGGGACCCTATACTTAATGCTACATATATTAAACAACATATGGTTGGTCCCCATCAACAAAAATGATTAGCCCCCATGATTGCCACCCCAACGACCCCCCACTTGCTAAATCCTAGAGCTGCCACTGCTATTGATCCTAAGCTCAAACGGGCAAAAAGGAAAAAGGAAGGTCGCCAGAACTATCGTGATGCTTTCCCCCCTTGTTGCTACCCCAAACCAGATTTTGGCGCCCCCACCTCAGCGCCCGAGGACATATGTAGCCCCGCCCTCTAGCTACGCCTCTGCATGGGCGACACCATGGCTTTACCGCATCGGGTGACGACAACTTTAATGACGCTTGCGGCCCATTCTACGGTCTAACTCTTCCAGTGGCGGCTCCACAGGGGCGGGGGCCTGTGCCCCCTATTGAGTGCCTAGCCCCCAGTGCCCCCATGATGGGACCCTATACTTAATACCACATACCTAACAACAAATGGTTGGCTCCCGTGATTAGAAGTTGCCACCCCAACGGCCCCGCCCTCCACTTCCCAAATCCTGGAGCCGCCACTGAACTCTTCCCCTGCGATCTGTTATCCAGATATTCGGCGTCTCGGAAAATCCGCGTAGATTCCGCCGCCCTGTGCTATGCTAAGCGAGACAATATTGGTGGGAATCTTTGGAGGGTTGGTTGTGCTGGCGCTCATTGGAAACTGCCTCCTCTTGTTCAAAGCCCTAAACGATATGATGGACGGTGGGTGAAGTTGATTTCAATTTCGATCGCGAGTGAAAATCCAGCCTTAAGATGATCAGCGACAGCCATTAATGTAGGCTAGTTGAGACGCATAGGCAGGGATATTTCTAGGATTGTGAATTTGGGGGGTGTCGACCTCAAATTAGAGGGTGTCCGGAGCTAATCAGTATGCATTTTGTATGCATACCATTGTCACATTACCAAATTTGGGGGTGTCGACCTCAAATTGGTGGTGTTGGGCGGTGTTATGGGGGTGTAAAATATCCCTGCGTATAGGCCTGTAAGAGACGATCATATAAAGTCTTACTGGGGCACTGTCTTAATGGTACTTTGTATCTCTTTGTGATCAGGGCAGACCTACAGATCCTCAAATCCACCCTCAAAAACTTTGCTTGACAATTTCTCATCGACGCGAACAGTCCAAAGGTTATAAAGGCACGACATGTTTTTGTTCGTCGGGAACTTTTTACCAGAAAATGTTGACGTCCCCCCTATTCCGGAACTCTGGCTACGCCATTAATGATGATTCACGCGTTGACGTAAATGTGCTCATATGCTAATAAGAAGCCCCCAAATTTATTGAGTTCGAATAGGCCTAAGTGACGTGTAACATTTACACTGTAATTGGCAATAAGACTGTAACATTTCGAATGCAACAGAATAGAACGCATGAGTCTACGTAGGCTATATCCAAGAAATAAAGTAGGCCTACAATAAATTAGCCTATATCGACGTTTGATTAGAGTTTAAACTTCATTTTGCAAGTTTTTCCCATCTTAACAGGCAGCATCATCTGCATCTGATATGGACATCGCTTTTACGTAGCATCGTTAAGATTTGAGTACCTTCGCTTATGGGCAGTGGCGGTTCCAAGTGGGGGATGGGTGGAGATGCATCCCCCACCGGACTTACTTTTTCTTGCTTGTGAAACCTAATTTTTGGGCAAGTCTAGTAGCCTAAAACTAACTGCGGATGACCTTTTTTGCTTGTCAACCTATTTTTCGTTAAAAGTGTACTAAAATTAAAATCTAGGGTATACAAAGTCCCCCTTCAACAGCCAAAAAAAGGTCCTCAGTCGTTTTGATTTTTCCCTTCTATTTTCACCCCCACCAACTTTCTCGGCGCCCGGGGAACATCATTCCCCATCCCCTCCCCTAGATCCGCCCCTGTAAACTACAGAGAATGGTATTGGCAGAAATCCTGGCAACACCTAGTAATCAAGTTTTTTCCAAAAATTAGGCACTATCTCTTGTATATCAAAAGTGCTTGACATTCAGAATTTTGCCTGTGGTATTCTCTATTGCGTAAATTGGACATTTTTAAACTAGCCTATTTTTTCGGGGCCTCCTATTTTCACCCCAAACTTTCTCGTCGAAATGAACTAGGCTATTTTACCACTGTTGTCAAATATTTGTTGAACATCAGCAAAACCTTACTCAGTGGGTCAAAATTTGTGACTAAGTTTAGAATTTTAATTTTAAAAATTTAGACGAAGGTCTCGCAAACGTGGAAAAGGAAATCATGAACGACGCCAAACGAGCTCACCTGAAGCGCAAGGTAGCACAGAAACAGGTTAGCGATCTGAAGAAGAAGAAGGAACAGTTGGAGAAAAAGAAAAAGGAGTTAGCGAAGACGGAAAAAAACTGACGAAAAAGAAGTCGAAATATGGCGCATTAGGTTAACGGCGGTGAAGTCGAGAACTCTGAAGATTGGTACCGTAAGAGCGTCTCCAATGACTGATACTGTAGCTATGCGCCCGTTAATAATTATGCCTACTCCGAGAACCACCCCGTCCGGAGATATGTCAAGACGAATCGGACACCAATAATATTGCTCACAGGGATTAATCGCCTGTCAATCGACTTTTTCTTATTCAAAAGAACCGTCGACGAAAATAACTGAAACTATGCAAAATTCATGATCTACATTTTCACGAAACGTAGGCTAAGTTTCCCTGAAATCGGCCACTAGTCTCTTTTTCTGCAGGTCTCGTCTTTAAAAACTGTCACCAATGCACTGTTTTGTGTTTAAGTTTCTAAATCAGTTTATTCTAGCCACCTAGACATTGGGGGGGGGGTAAACATTTTGGGGAACATACATTGCAGAGGTCATACTACTTGCAAAAAAATTTTTGTGGGAGATTTCAAACTTTGGGGGAATTCCCAGAGAAGGTCTAGAATAAACACTGTTCTAAATCATGTGATATACTGATGATAATGATTGCTAACCAGCTTAATCTTCAGAATTAACTCATAGGTCAGTTCAATTTAGGGCAATTCCACCCGTAAATATCACTATGGGTGCATTTTGTGTCTGATTGATGCAGAACAGGGGCACTCAAACCGCCACCTGCGGTCCATAATTCACAAATAAAGATTTTGAAAAGTCGTAAACATTGCAAATTACCGAAAAGCAAAAAATGGTACTTTGGCCAAAACAGAAAGTCAAATGCAATACATTTGAAGCTTTTGAAGTATTTCAATATTTTCTAGTATTTCAATATATTTTGTAGCTTTTGTAGTATTTCAAACCACCCCTTACCTAATATAAATTACTTGATCAACAATGATTAAGCAAAATCTTGTAGGATATTTTTAAAACAATATACAGAGCATAGTTAGCCAGGTTTAATTTATGATGACTTCAATTGCAATCACAGGTTTATTCAGGTTGTCATGCATGCACTGAAGAGCAATCGCAACGTTGCCAAAATTACAACAACCAGAAAAATTGTCCAAATTTACTTTAAGAGCGATAAACATAAAGGGTGTTGCAATCAAGAACACAGCATGAATTTTTCTAAGGGTTCCTTAACACTGCCTCTGCCTTGCCATCAAATAAATAAATAAAGTTTTAAATTACAAGGTTTACAGAAACTGTTCATGAAGACTTCGTAATATCAAGTTCAAAAAAGTCCTAACATTAAAATGATTTATATTTAGCAGGCAAGAGTTAAAAAATGGAAAAGGTCCCTGATGTCAAATATCCAATTTTTTTAAGCTCTGCGTATCAATTAGTTGACAAAACAATGCCCTCATATGCATCAGGTATTTTACAATTTATCAACTGCAAAATTACAGAATTGAACTTGAGTAGGAGCTAACAATAATCAACACATTTCTACCAACTACCAATAGTTATCTTTTCTGGTCCCCAAGATCTTCAATTGTGTCTTCATCAATCTAGAAAAAGTAACATTTCTCAAAATTTAGTTAGTGAAAAAATACTAGAGATACCATTAAAATCCTTCAGCATAAGGACAGCTATGTTGGAGATGAGGCTCAAAGCAAATAGATTTGATAGATAGATATATATAGAGATATAGATACCTTCAAGCAGAGCTCACAGAGTGCTTGGCGGGGTGAAGTATGATAGCTATGAAGGCAGGTCATGAACTCTGAACTGTAAACTCTGAAAGTGGATGGCTAATGAGGATCTGGTGAAGATTGGGGAGCAGCGATTTCTTCTTCCGTGGCGGTGGATGTGTCAGTCACAACCGATGAACGGCAAAAGGAGCATCAGCGCAAGGCAAGTACTAGACTATCCAGGAAACAGTGACACTATCTGACATCCTCAGTGAAGTGAACACGAAAGAATATATATGAAAGACCCCCAACACCAAAATACTGAACTCTGATCCTCCCAGTGTTGCTGTACTCATCTGCATCGTATTATCATGCATCATACGCGCCCCAGTCAACTTCTGTTAATTAATCAGCCACGTGTGCTAGCCAGTCAAAACAGATGTAAGTATATTGCATGCGATTAAAATGTGCAAAGGCAATGCAACATTAGCCAAGAGAATAGCAACTTCTGAGGTCTACTTAGAGTCTCTTTTGCCATTCAACAACGTTGACAAGAACAGAAATCGTCAACAAACCTGCGGCCACTTTTCCGTAAGTACATCAAAAAGATCGTCCTTCACGTCCCCTTGAATAACAATCTCATCATCTCCGGTCACTGAACTACCACAGGCAAACCTTCCGCCAAAGAATTTACTGGCGACTTTTAGATCGATTTCTACCAGAAATTAAACACAGTTCAAAGTATCAAGGGTCTATTGGTGTGACACAGTTTTAAAGACCATTTAAATCATTGCACGCCGCCTTAATAGTAGGCCTACACTAGGTATCTTTTAAAGTGTAATGACTTTGTTAATGCTTAAAAATAGGCCTCAAGTGCCGAGGACAAACCCAGAATTTACCCTAATAAACAAACCCAGTGCAAGGTACAAACTAACTGACCACCTAAGTCTATACGAGACCAAGCCTAAATGCAAGAAAAATTGGTATTATCATTCAGAATCAGAGATTTCACAAGAACTATCTATAGAATGCTGTGCATGACAATTAGTAATTACAATTCAAATTAAGTACCAAGGCATACAAAAATTCAAATAGTCTTAAAGATTATATGCAGTGAAATGACGAATGGAACAAACCATAAGTTGATAAACCAGTTACAATTGTCACATATTTCTTCTTTCCTCGGCATGATCTTGCCACAGAAATGTGCTTCTCAATGTCCTGTTTCTGTTTAGTTTTGATCACTCCACGACCTCCACGTGTCTGGCGTTTCTTTTTCTCTCCTTCTCCACCTTCACCACCTTCTCCATCGTCTGCTTCGGCCAGAACAGTCACAAAACAATATTTGACAATGTATATTCCCTCACAATTTCAGAGTCACTCGTAGAATCAAATCTGGTTTGTTTGTTGTGTCATTTCGTACAGCATAAAGGCCTTCGGTCAGCAATATGATCTCTATTTCTGTATCACAAAATGTTGCCTGAAGTTAGATCAGTCATCAACAACAAAGGTAGCATATTTTAAGGGCAGCAAATTTTTGGCATAGCTTATCTTTATTTGCTCAGCCACGTATGTTTGGGAAGCAGAATACAACACGATAATATTCTCAAAGACACACAGAATAGCGATACTGGTACTTCAATTAGTTTTCCTTGCTGCTCCTCCTCCTTCAACATTTCTTCACCAGACAAGCAAATTTTCATGAATGCATCAATGAATTCTGTGACTCGCAACTAGTAAAACCCACCAGCTTTACCGATTAGGAAAATACAGCTACGGTCCACACACATATTATACAGACTGTACATGGCATTTCGTACCAAAAACAGCAAAATAGAAATGAACATCTCCAGCCGTTGTCTCCCAGAATACATTACAAATAAACAAGAGTCAAAAGTGACAAAAATAAATGGCAAGAAACAAGATCATGTAGATATTAAAGCAAAATGTCATCAGAAAGAATATAATATAGATAAAACAAAAATCATCTGCGTTAATTCACCTCCTAGATAAAAGTCCCTCATTTCGTCAGTCAAGTTCTTGTCCATCCATTCCTTGGCCTTGTCATAGGCAGGGTGATACTCACAATACTACAAAGCAATCCAATCACTGCACAAGCCAATAGCAAAATTATATCACTCAAACATAGTTTACTGTAGTTGAATAACATAGTCACATTTAAACTGGCAAGATCACCACGAGTATAAAGGCAAGAAAGTGGCACAATCAAAGCAATGATTCAACGCATGGATTTAAATTAAATTTTCTGAAAGTGTCAAAATTTGTTATTTTAAAAAGATGTAAGACATAAATGGGATTGACAATGCGGTGAAAATGAATACAGTATGAATAAATTAGACGAAGCATGAAAGATAAAGTGCAATGCACTCATTTCTAAATCAAATCACTTGGTGTGATTTCTTACCTCTAGCGGCCAGCCATCGCAAACTGCAAGAAGAAACAAGAGAACATGAAAACTCACCAATATATACTAAATAATCATTATTTAATCCATTTACTCACAGATGTGCTAAAAATTAATAGTTATAGCATGGTGATAGAAGCTAATTGCAACTTAACTGGAGATATATAAACGTATTAACAGAAAATTAATCAATTGCTAATAGCAACTGAAATCAAAATGGAAAATGAGCATAAATATATAGTAACCGATTTATAGTAAAACATAATGCTATAAACTCAGAGTGCCCTAAATAATTACATTACAATCATTTACAAGCCTTACTCTCTTGTGGACAGTACAAGACATTAAGTGGATACTTGACGCCTGGCTTAGGACCCATGTCGACTAAAATTCGGTCATTTCCTTCTGCCTGCGCCATTAAATCTGAAAATCGTACAGCATCTGATGTAAACTAGATTTATTCAAAAAGGCAGCAATATATGCAGACTTTTTACAAATTCTATATACAAAGCTGATAGCAACACACAGTCAGAATGACTTTTATTACAAAATTGTGCCAAACACGTGCCACACATCAACAGCACCAGTGTCTCATTTCTAGAGTACGACATTGGTATTTTCAATTGTTATTAAAAACATTTGAAGCTTAGACAATTGATATGCAATAAGACAGGCACAAAGGACCATCAAAATTCAAGAAACCCTTATGCAAATCATTAATGTGAACAAGAACTGCAGATGCTAACAGATAAAAAGATAACTAAAAAACTGTCTTTCCTCTCACTGGAAGAAATATATAATGATAACAGGACTTCTGTACTAATCATACGAACGCCAAAAGCGTACCATTTGCAAAACACTCCACAATACATGTATAAGCTTGCCAATAGTGTCAAAGTTATGGCGATATTTTATGCCATGCTGTCAGGCTTTGGTGTTATGAGCTGCAACAGTCAACGCTTGCAACAAAACGTGCCGAGAGCAAAACGTCATAAAATTGAATATAAGGGTCTACTTAATTACTTAATAACAAACAAGACATGAGGTACTTGTGAGCGGCAGATTTAAACCTATATGTCAGTCTACTGTCATAATAATAATATAATAATAATATATAATAATAATAATAATGATAATAATAATAACGCTCTGTGGTTGCACTGGGTTTAATACAGCCTTAGTTGACAGAACTACAAATCCAGTCACAGATAAAGTAAGCAAAGTAAGTAAGTAAAAATCTTGTGAATTGGATATCCTCCGAATGGCAGTTGTAGATTAAACCAGTGTGTCCAAAACTTTTTAAATTCATGGTATGCTACGACGTCATGACAACATAAGAAAATAACATAGATATGGCACTTTAAAATATTCTTTTGTTTTACTTCAATATGGCTGGGAGACGAGCGCCAGTAACCATTACCGGTACAAACAACGTAATGCAACAAAACTGTATAGACGCGTTTGACTGCATTCCGCACACACTGTACTGTGAATCATATTGACAGCAGTATATGAATTCATGAATTTGTTGTGCACACTCATAAATTTTTTGACCCGGTACATGTATAAACCCACACGGAGATTTTGAAGGTATGTGGATGCAGGCTAAGCGCATGCTTTGTCACCAATCTGGAACTAACCATGTACTGTTTCCCAGTTACCTGTCAAGCTTTTCAGTGGCGAAACAGCCACAAGTTGCATGTGTGGACAGTATCTATAATTACTTGGTGACAATTACAACACATTACCTGATTGTGTTTCCAGCTGCAGTAGGTCTTTAGTAATGCGTCGGCGCATCACATAACTGATTTTTACTATTGGTCTAATTTACGACTGCCGTTCGGAGGATAGCCCGTGAATTTATATAGCGCTTTCGTAGTTAGTGCAGCAGTAGCTACTTATTCTTAGGCGCTTAGTCTATATTTGAAATAGCTAGTCAAAACGTGGGGTCAAGCAGGGTCCTTTTACCCAAAGGTCATCATGAATGGGACGTAACGGCTGCGGAGAAAATGACTTTTTGAAGCGAAATGACTTAAATTGATATAGAAAACTAGAGGTGAGGGTAATTAGTTAGTTAGTTAATATGCCAACTTATATAGCGCTATAGTCACAGCGGGCCAATTGTAACTGAACTTGCTGCTTGACCGTAGTGTAGACAGAGAGGAATGCTGGAATTGAGTTCCAAGGTATGTTCTGGCACAGCAAATAAAAAAGCAAGGTTGCAAATGTTGGCAGATGATTGATTCGACGAACGCAGGAGAGTGACACGAGACGAAGATCGAGTGGATCGTTTAAAAGTCAATGTGATATCAAGATTGCATTACAGTCAATCCTTTGTAACTTTCAATCATAAAGTTTCACATCTTACAGGTAACCTTCTAACTTACAGCTGTCCGAATGGTTTTCTCTATTTTGAACTAAAAATGGAGAATGTTTAAGTAAACTACTCTGAAAACATACGAATATCGCCGATAATTGAAGAAAACCGGAAGTTAAGCAAAAACATAGAGATCATGATTATTTAGCGCAAATGTTTATTATCGAAGGCTCAGTGAAAGACCGGGGCCACCGAAAAGAAAGCTATCGTACAGTAGAGCCATAATCGGCGTGAGACATTCAGTCCATTGTGACCGTGTTTCCTTCGTGCTAGACGTAGGGTACACATTTCTCGAGATTTCTTGCATATGCGAAATCGTGTTAGGGGCTGCCCATTAATTGCGTAAATAAAACAGAGGAAGGAGGTTTGAAAAAGCTTGACAGTTGTTGAAACGGGGAATGGAGGGGGGTCAAGAGAAGTTGACATCAGCAGTTTTGCTTTTTTAAATAATCAAAAATAGGAAATTTCATGGAATTCTATTTATTACAATGGAAAAAGCCTGACATGCATCTAGGCATTGTGCAGAGCATAGATGTAAAAAACGTTTTTATGTTTTTTATTTTTTCTTAAAAAACATGTTTTTTAATGTTTTTTAAGTTCCTTATGTTTTCTATTTTTTGTATCTCATTGCCTGCATATCAATTTCTAAAGGGATATGTTTTAATTCTTCTGCTTGAATTTGGTTCGCTGGAGAACTCCACTATTTCCAGTGTTGGAGTTGTGAAATTTGAGCTGTTTGGGGTGAAATTTCAACCTCCCGGCAACTCCAACACTGACTATTTCTTCGTTCGCAGAATGCAAGGAATTCTTCATGCAGGAATAATTACAGTGTGCAGGTGTCATCAGCTGCAGTGAGAAGGGTAGATGAATCAGTTGATCGTTCGGAATGTTGGGGCGGCCATCGAAATAGAAGCCATCTGTGACCCGGTCACTTCGTCGGTCGAAGGTGTTTCAGCTCTCATTGAGTCGCTCGTCGTCCTGAGCTAGGGTCAAAGGTTCTAGAACGCCTATCATCGTCAATTAAATTTTCCGTGGGAAGTAACGTAGCCTAGATCTGTTTCTTCGTTGTCGCTAGTCGAGCGGAATTCTTTCATCCGTCTAAGCAGCAAGTGTCTAGTCATAGTACTCATAGACTCCTGGAGTCCTGGTCTAGTAAACGAGACCAATGTTTTTTAATGTTTTTTTATTTTTTATATAAAAAACATGTTTTTTCGTGTTTTTTATTTTAAAATTTATGTTTTTTACATCTATGGTGCAGAGGCAGCTAAGATTAAGGCCAACAAAAGTATGATCAAAAGAACGATAGCGAGCAGAGAGAAGGGTATAATAATAAGACTTTACGAAACATTGGTACGCCCACATTTAGAGTATTGTATTCAAGCATGGTGTCCATTCTTGAAGAAAGACATAGAGACCTTAGAAAGAGTGCAACACAGACTCACAGAGCAGCAAAGATGATCAAGGGATATCATAAACTAACCTATGAGGAAAGGCTAAATCACTGTGGATTGACAACCCTGGAAAAAAGAAGAGAGAGAGGGGATTTGATCGAGACATACAAAATACTAACAAAGTGGAAATTCCAAGAGAAAGATTCTTTACAATGAAGCAGTATGTTCGAACCAGAGGACACAGCATGAAACTGTTCAAGAAACGGGTTGGGAGACATAAACAGCATTTTTAGTGCAAGAGTGGTGGACAGATGGAATGAACTGGATGAAGGGATAGTAATTACGGCTACAACTGTAAACGAGTTCAAAATAAACCTCAGTAGTTTAGGATATTAGATTGGACGGGAACAACAGTGGTTCTCACACAGGGCAGTCCCTACTGAACCACTTTAAACCTTGTTATATTATATATTATATTATTGTGCAAAAAAGGTCACCAGGCCCACCGAGAGAAATTCCGGGCCCCTGTGCAGAATGGCCGGCGGGCCCCGAATTTTTTAAAAAATTGCTGACATTGGTTTGTCATTGTCATTGGTTTAACCCAAATTAACCGACACAATGTCATGTTGCAACTCTCGAAAACTAGAGATGACCTTTTTTTCTTGTCGCTCTTTTTCACACTAAGCGTCATTTCACACTTTTCTTGGGGGCGAGATAATTTTTTGGCCAGATTTCGCCAAATTTTGGCAAATTTTGGGCAATGATAGGCAAATTTTGGCCAATTTTTTGACCAATTTTGGCAAATTTGAAAATTTTTGACATTTTGGGGCAAATTTTCGACAATTTTGGCGATTTCTTGCACATTTCACATTTATTTATTCACTTAATGCATTATTTCTTCATTTTCCTTGAGGAAGGGCCCACCTGCCCCTCTCCCAGATGACTCCCCTGTTCACACTGTTCATTTTGATGCTTTTGATGTCCTCAGGTTCGGGCCCCCTTTTACTCATAATTTCTTTAGTGTTATTATTGGTATTATTGTTAATTATGCATATTCATCATCGGCCCGGGCCCCCTCGAGACCGCCGGGCCCCTGTGCATTTGACCCCCTGCCCCTCCCTCTCGGAGGCCCTGAAGGTCACTACCATCACATTTTGACATTTGATGAGCAAGAAATTGGGGAAAAGCCATTACCGCAAAAATAATAACCTTCTAAACTTTTATGGGGACCGTCACTGATCTTTGGGATGGTAAAAAATCTTGTGACATAATTATAGGGGATAACTGATGAAAGTTGAGAGTTGCTGACAAGGAAAATCGGGTCAAAAATTTCTCAGCCCCTTACATCCGACGATACCGAACGACGCCTGTGCCAACTTCAGGTAAGACTGTCGTGAAAATTTTACCAGATATTGATGATGAAATCCTTTGTTCTAGTAGGCGGCTGTAGGCCTACAAGTCCAGGCGGCAGGGATATTTTTACGCCCCAAAACCCCCAACACACCCAATTTCAGACCGACATCCCCCAACACTCCCCCCACAATCCGAGCCAGGGATGACCTTTTTTGCTTGTCAGACTTTTTCAGCAGAGACCGACGTCACCGACCCCAGAATATACTGGCATCCCCCAAATTGATAATCCTAGAAATAACCCTGCCACGCGGTATTGCTCCTTTGGGGCTGTCGGTCTCAGATTGGGAGGGTCTTGGAGGGTTTGTTAGGGGGTGCAAAATATCCCTGTATTCCACGTTCTAATGTAGGCCCTATACGCCTAGGATTCGTACGTTAATGCCTTGATCGCGTGATATTGCTCAATATAGGACATGTGACATTTTAGTTTTTTTTTCTTCTTTTTGTCGCGGAATCCAAAATTAAATCTATAATTTCTGTCAAATTTAAACGTATACGTCATGACAAATGGTCATTATTTTGCATTAGGCCTAATTAAATAACTTTGAGTGAACACAATAGGCCCCTATATTTTTTTTATTATTCTGATTATTATGACGCTGAAACAAGAAAGAATAAAAACGACTTTTTCCAGGCATGTCGAAAAATAAGCACAACCAACAGTCGCCGAGAGAGACGCTTAGGCAATATAATAGTTTAACAAAGTTAACGACGTCTGTACAGCATTAAGCAAAACACGGAGAAATCGACAAAGACTCTGTAGATGTTATGTCAGAGGGTGCCACTGGATGATCTGTTCGGGCGCAGCGGAAACCATCTTGTTCCAGTGTTCCAGCTCTTTGCCACGTGCGAACATGTACGAACCGAGAACAGCTCGACCGATTACACGATCTACAGTTACAATATTTACACACGTACACATCTGGAAATCACCGACAGTTACACTGTAATACAGATTCTGACGAATCAACGCATGGGAGTCCGCAGAAATTTTTCCAGAGGGGTGCAAAGCAAGGCCTTGTGGCGAAAGAAATGAAAACATTTCCAGAGGGGTGCAAAACAACGTCTTGCGTCGAAAGAAACAAGCAATTGTACTTTTTCACGACTCCACAATTTTTCCAGGGGGTGCAATTGCACCCCCTTGCATCCCCTTTGCACCCCCTTGCACACCCTCCGGACGCCCATGAATCAGCGCAGTGAAGAGTAGTGATGCGCGGCATGTCGGTATAAATTATATATATATATATATATATATATATATATATATATAACAATTTCTTTGAATCAGCGCAGCAAATAGCAACGCTAAGGCTTGCTTATAGAGGTATTTTGCTGAAGTAAATTTCTAAACAAATGTTTCCTGATTACATGTAGAATAGGGTGGGTCGAAAACTATATTTTTTGAAGTTGCGAAGCTCTAACATGTGTAGAAAGTTGCTCCTGAATATACTGATTCTGAAAAGCGTTAATTTTTTCCAATCGGACAATGTCTTCCACTCCCAACTTTCACTTGAATAGGTAGCACCCTTTCGTAAAAGCTAGAGATTTTATTAAATATTTGAATTTAGAATACTTTAAACAATCAATTATTTTTTCAAATCATACTTATTTTAATTATATTTCCATGACTAAAATGTACTGTCACATGTCGAGTAAACTCAGCAGTGCAGCCATTATAGGGACTAGCTAGAGGTTGGTCCTTCCAACATACCTCATGCTCTTACATCAGTGTATTGCTAAAATGCAAAAGAAAGTAAATTTTGATGTCGTTACGAGGTCCCAACTTTGGCTTAAATATTTGCAATTTTCTTATACACTAGGTGTTTACCCGTCAAAAATGACGGGGGAGATTGGCTGTTTTACCACCCGATTTTGCGCAAATGCAATAGCATTTTATGACGGAGGAGATTGGCTGTTTTACCACCCGATTTTGCGCAAATGCAATAGAATTTTATGACGGGGGAGATTGGCTGTTTTACCACCCGATTTTGCGCAAATGCAATAGCATTTTGCGCAATTAATTGCCCTTAACTCGCCGCCTTTTCCTTCAACCGAGTTAACGCCCATTCGCGGGAATTTTCTGAAACTTGATAGTCAACGTAAGTGTAATGATTTGGCAGTGTCGAACGACATGCAGTGCTTGATTCTCTTGTTTGCTGTGCTGCTTTTCACCCCGAGCAACAGCCTGCTCCTCATTCTCACTTTTGTCATCGTGAACGCTCAACTTTTTGTTTTCCACGGACAGTTAGAAAGAGGAATAAAAATCTAAACAATGGTGCAAACCTCATCTTCTTAGCTCTTATATAGCCTGAGATATAGCAAATTCAAAACAATTTGGAAACTTTCTCAGAATTCAAAACTTTCGCGAAATTCACCGATAATACTTATGTTCAAACATTGGGGTCATCAGGTTAGAACTGATAGATCTTTTGCCAAATGTCGACCGATTTTCAAACTTTTGGTTTATTTTGTTCCTCTGACATCCCTTTACAACTTTGCCGCTGACCAAAAGTGGGGTTACCGCTGAAAATATTTGGCTGCGGGCTTTAAAAAAATTTTTTGGGGAGAGGGTGATATTTTAGGCCGTAAATGGACTCTACCCCACATTTTTTTGTTTTGCACGGACAGTTAGAAAGAGAAATAAACACTCTAAACAATGGTGCAAACCTCATCTTTTTAGCTCTATATAGCCTGAGATATAGCAAATTTAAAACGTTACAGCAATCATTTCTGAGAACGCTTTTCCTAAAATTAAATCCTTAGTACGATGACCGCGTCTGAAAATTTAATCCACACTTGAGGGTAAAAAACCCCAATAGGTATTGAGGCTAGGAAGGAATAAATAAATATATATATAATAACAACGGGGACAGGGCATTGGGAGAGGGAAGGGAGGTTTGGGTAAAGAAAGTTGGTTGTTTTCTTCAGACAGCGTTGTGTAGGTTTAGGAACGGGGTTTGGGGTCAGTGGGGTAGGGCGGAGCAGTGATGGGTTGGGGCCAGGGGCGATTGGGAGAGGGATGGAGAGAGGTACGGGGTTGGGAGAAAGGTAGGGAGAGAGAAGGGAATGGAAGTTTGGGGCCTGTCGGGGCAGGGTGGGGCCACGCGGGAGAGGGATGGGGAGAGGAAAAAGGGATGGAGAGAGGGAATGGGAACTTTGGGGCGGGGCCGGAATGGGTTGGGGCCAGGGCGATTGGGAGAGGATGGGGAGATGGAAAGGGATGGGGAGAGGTAAAAATATGGGGCTGGGGCCGGAATGGGTTGGGGCCTGGGCGATTGGGAAAGGGGTGGAAGAGGGAAGGGATGGGGAAAGGGAAGGGGAAAGGAGGTTTGGGGCCGGGGCAGGAATGGGTTGCGGCCTGGGCGATTGGTAGGGGATGGGGTGAGGAAGGGGACGGGGTTTTAAGCTGCAATTAAGACGCTTCGTTAAACGCTCCGTTGATAAATACAGTTTTGATTAAACAATATTTGGTTGTCAATGACAACAGCGTCTTGCAATACCCGCCGTGTTGCGGACGGACGGACGGACAGACATCGAGAATTATATATATAGATTGTTATATGTTATAATGCAATATGTGATGTTCATATGTTTTACTTATATATTTATTTGCTTTAATTACGTCCAATAAACATTTATTATTGTTATCTTTTAGGTTTCGATGATTTATAAAAATCATTTTTTTATTTCTTTATGAGCCAACATGGCATCGATTTGCATAAGTGAGTGTTGTAGAACACTCTGTGCTCAGATCAAGCAGGGCCACCGAGATGGGGACAGAGGCAAATGCACAGTCCCTGCGGCCTTGAGGGCCCTGGGCCGATGATGAAGATAAATTATTAACAGGAATAAGAGAAAAACGACATGCCATATGCACAGGGGCCCAACGAGAGGGAAATCGACAAAGCCGAGGACATCATAAACAGCGGGGAAAAAGCGACAAGTTCAAAAAGGTAATCACTTGTTTTTTTGAGAGTTTGCAACACCGTTTCGTAAAATGTGACAAGCAAAAAAGGAGAATTTTCAGACTTGTCGATTTGCTGTCAGGGGCCCGTTGGCTTCTACACAGAGGCCCGGAATTTCTGTCAGCGGCCCTGACCAGCTGTAGAATTTCCGCGACAAATTCCTATGGGTGGGGATGTTTTTAAGGCATACTGTTGGAACCTCAAGGTTGGAAAGGCTGGAAATCAGTTGGTCGCAAAATAAGTGACCGCGATGCATGCCTTATTGCTAATGAAGTTATTAAAGACTTTAACGTTTGACTCCAGCAACAGCTAGTGGCTACGACGCCAAAGGATTTGTCGAGGAAGAATGTTAATGTTGAGCATAATGATGCAAGCAGAAACTACAATGAATTGGTTTTGATGGAAAGCAAGATGTTACGTGGGTAAATGCTTCAGGGTCCTGAAGGACTATAAGAGAAGAACACTATATCATTGTATCTTTTCCAGGAGATCACTATATAGATCATGTTGTACCTAGCAGTAGTAAATGAGAAGATGTTGCTAATGAGATTCTGTCTATTATAAATGATACAGATTCAACAGAAAGCCTTTCAGCTTTAGCATGCGATGGTACAAATAATAATACTGGAAAAATTAATGGAATCATCTGAAGGTTGGAAAAGAGTTTAGGAAGGCCCTTCCAGTGGCTTGTGTGCATGCTGCATTTTAATGAACTTCCTTTTAGAAAGTACTTTGCAATACTAGATGGCGGTACACTGCACTACAGGTCCTTTAGTCATGTTAGAACAAAAACAAAATTTTCGACCCACCCTAATGTAGAAGCCCATTTAAAATCCTTGAACCGGGCTGTATAGAACGGATAAGTCGGGGCCAACTAGATTGACCTTTCGAATACCTCTGACGTGATGCGTTGAACTCTGAATGGCGGCGATGCTGACGCTGGCCGAGTCAAGGTCAGAAGGTGAAAGTTTAAAGGTCACAGATTCGTTAAACGAAGGTTCAACAGAGCGCCGCGCAACGTCGGTTTTCTTCGTTTTAACGATCTTACCCTGAAGAAGCAAGCTCAGCTTCACGTATATATCTGAAAAGGATAATTTACAAACAATTGAAATCATCGACAGAAGAACAACAACAACAGAGTACGTAGGCCTATCAGCAATTAATTTAATACAGAGCTGCGCCATCTACCAGGGAGTAGGAATTCAAAATCAGACAACGCTTAATAATAAACAGACTTTTCGGGTGTAAAAATCTCCGACGAGCAAAAAAAAAACCTCGATTTCACGCCCGGTCGCAGCCCCAAAATAAAACTCCCGCGCACCCCACCACCGTGGCTACGCCAATGCCAGGGGCGTAGTCAGGAATTTGATTTGAGGGTATAATGTGATTTGGAAGTGGTATAAATCTGTAAAAACGTTGAAAATCTTTAAAAACACATTAAAAACTTTAAGGTAGCTTGATTTAGGGGTGGGTATATATACCGATATACCCCCCCCCCGTGGCTACGCCCCTGGTCAGTGTCAGTTCTCGTTTTCTCGTCTGCGACGCCTCTAGCGGCTAAAATAATAACCGTTGTGTGAGCTCTGCATGAGGCTGTCATGCGGACGAAAAAGTTCCAATGCATTCTTGTAAAATATGCAATAGTAAAATGCCCGTTCGTGGGGTCTGCCCCATTGGGAGGCCAAAGAGGTTAACGCTCTGAAATTTATCTCGTGTCATCGGCTTTCCCTCGTCGCCTTTCGTAAACCGAATATAAAACATACCTACACGCATCGGATGGTTAAACTCCTAGGCCTATATGGCAAAAGCAATCGATTGAAGGTGAATTCTATTGGGGAAAAATCGCAGGACGCTATTCTTGATTCATATCAGATTTGCTCACAGCGAGAGATCCGTGCATGTTTCAGTCCCACCTCACGCAAACAGCTAGGTTCGTGAGAAGGAATGCCTATAATGATGCCTACAGTAGAACCGTTTCATCATTGTATTTTTTCTGTGAAATGACTGTTTCATTCTATTCTACTTGACGCTTTATATAGCGCGGTAACATATAGCGAGGGCCAAATTCATGAGCGCTTTACATGGAACATGGATTGTAGCAAACCGAATACCTAATTTTTTGACTAAAATAATTAAAAGTTGATTAATGTCTTACAGATGGCCCGTCGATGTTCTGACCATGACTTTTTCAAGGGATATTTTATATTCAAATGCTGATTTTACTTACTTACTTACTTTGTTTGTCGTGATTATAGATGCTGTGTTAATTCATTCACGCCGCAATTAAGAATGTTTTCCTCTTAGAAAATGCCCGATGGTTTCCCCACATTTCAATTTATGGGTCACTGCACAAAAGTGGATTGTTTCACGGCACCGCTGCTATTATCCAATATAAAGCATTCATCATGATTAACTATAGCTATCAGAGCTGCCCAGACGCTCTGGAGTAACAGTGATTCATTTCATGGGTTTTCTTTCTACAGACGCAAAATAACAATGTTGACATTCTACTGCAACTACAGAACACGTCGTTGAAAAATTCAATTAAGAGATTTTGCGTGTTGCAACGCTTCGAGTTTTGCCATACAAATTTGAAAACAAATCGAAAAATTTGATTGATTGAGGCAATTTTTCGGTCCACAATCACTGCAAAAGGATGAAGGATTTGACCTGAAGTGACAAAATTGCCTGCATCTCACCCCCCCCACCCACCCCTCACGAAGAAAGAGAAAAACGAATAATGATTTGAGTCTACAAGGTGACAAAACCTTCTTTCAAAACTGTCTGTACAAACAAACAAATACTCGACCAGATCCTCCCAATAGTTCTCTCCATCCCCATACTCGAACAGAAGAAAACTCTGGAACTCATTGCATCAGCATGTTCGCATGAAGATTGAAGACCCATCTTTTTGACCGGGCTTATCCACCATAGACTGTCACCCGTTTGTTCGGCCGGAGGAGACCTGGATCTTTAGTGATTTGGATTTGTGTTCGGTTGATTCTGTGAAATGAAAGTGGCTCTATAGAAGTTTAAGATTAGATTAGATTAGATACAAACCGTTTCATCATTGTCTTATTGTTCTGTGAAATGACTGTAGCAAACCGAATGCCTAATTTTGACGAATACAATCAAAGGTTGATTAAAGTCTTCTCCAGGATGGTATTTGAGAGTCTTGTCAGTGGAGGGACGGGGGAGACTACCGTTTAAACACTTGGCTGGGATGTCAGTAGCCACCTCCGTGGGGGATGTATCTGGGCAATGGGGAGAAAAATTCTCCCCTTCCCCTCTACAAATCGCACCCTGTTTGTTCCGTAGAAAAGGTCGCCGTAAACGCCGACAGATTACGCGGCGGGTGGGTGGGTGGGTGGGGGGGGGGTGGGTGGGGGGGACTCACCGGGAAGTGCGAAGTCTTCCGTCTTTTTGAATCCCTTTCCTTGGAGGATTGCGACGCTCAGTCGCTCCAGTTGGCCTCTGTAGCTCAACGAAACCAACAACTCTCCGTTCTCCAACGACGTCTATTAGACAAGTCACGATAACAGAACAATTAATTACGATACAACTACTACTACAACAACAACAACTACTACTACTACTACTACTACTACTACTACTAATAATAATAATAATAAATATAGTAATAATTAATTAATAATAATAAAATATAGCCTGATTATTAATACTACTACAAATATTACTACTATTAATACTACTACAACTATTACTACTGTTGCTATTACTATTACTATTACTACTACTACTACTACTACTACTACTACTACTACTACTACTACTACTATTACTACTACTACTACTACTACTACTATACTACTACTACTACTGCTACTGTTGCTGCTGCTGTTTCACTACTACTACTACTACTACTACTATTAATAATAATAATAATAATAATGATAATACTAATAATAATAATAATAATAATAATAATAATAATAATAAGTACTATTACTACTAATAATAATAATAAAATAATAAATATACTACTGATTAGGGTAGGATACCTAACAGCTGAAATAAAAATCCGTATACTGCATATTAAACTTGTCGCGTAAAATTGATAAACTTGAAGACGGATTCGAGAGGTCACGTACACTCAGCACATCCACACAGATTAAAACAGGCTTTGGCCTAATGCTGGAATCTAAGAAATTGATTTAAACACGGTCTCTAGAAAGTCAACGCCTCAATTTTCTCGACTCACCTAGATTATGGTCAATAAATTTCTTTTGCGCATTCTCAAATAACCTTCTTTGGCATTTTATCTACTAAACTGGAATACGGGATACTCAAATGGATGGGCAAAACTAAGTTGCTCTCACACAGGGAAGACATTCAAGAACCACTTTAAGACATGTTATATTATACCGCCTATATAATTATTATATATTATATGACCTCTGTGATTTCACGTTCTAGATTTCTCCAGACAACTAATCGTCCCTCCTCTGGGCCGTGATCTTTTAGCGGATAGAGGGCGTGCCCGACGACCAGGTGTCGCTTCGACCTGTCCACCTCGTAGACGGTTAACTTTAGGACGCGTTCCTCGAAACATCGACTGGAAACCTAAGAAACAGTATAACACTGCGTCGAAGTCTTTCTCTCTACATCAGTTTCCACAACTTTACATTAACTCCGAGCTCAATTGGGGAACTCCGCGACGCTGCCCCAAGCCGCTTAGTCGGATCTGAAAAAGTCGGCAATGATGTATAAATGTTGGCGCCTCCTCCCCCTCGCCCCGATTGTGGAATCTCTGACTACGCCAGTGGCAGTAACAGAAACTACATACAGGTGTACAGTCGACGTTGCTCGAAAATCAGCTTATATCTGCTGACCTGGAAGACAAAATTTTCGTCGAACTGTGGATTCGAGGCTTTCTTCTTGAACTTCGACTGCATGTATCGCCGCTCGTCAGGCAGAAGGTGAACTCTGCTCACACACACACACACACACACACACACACACACACACACACACACACACACAGAGTGCCGTTAGTATACGACTGCGACACTCAGCTGTTTTCTCAATATGAATGTGTACGTGTAAAATTTGCCTTTATACTCACTGAGTGGGCGTCATGTGTGGCAGTGGCGTGCAGAGAGTGGTGGGGCGCCCGGGGTCCAAGTCGATAAAAATGTTTTACGAGCAAAAAAGGTCGCCGGGTCAATTTTGGCGTCCCCCCCCCCACCTGGTCGGCGCCCGGGGCCTCCGGCCCACCGGCCCCCTTCTGCACGTTAGAGGTACCCGATCATCATATCTGAGCCTAGATTAGCTGCTTGACGCTTGTCTGGGACAGAGCCTGGGCGATACCCACCATAGGACTTTACAAATTGCATGCGATGTCTCAGATAAAGCTATTGGTTCGATGTTAGGTAGAAATCTGACTTTCACCAAACTATAAAATCTCATATATTGTGCCAGAACTGCCCTCTTGTGACATTTTCATGTCGTAGATTTCTCTCGTTGGACAGTGGCGTATTTAGGATTTTGGTAAGGGGGGCAGACACTTTCGACCTGACAAGTTACAACTTTGGAAAAAAGTTGACGACCTTTTTTTTGCTTGACATCAAGACCAAAGAGGGAGGGGGCATGGCCCAAATGGCCCAATGGTAAATACGCCACTGTCGTTGGATCATGAAACATAATTAATGTATTTTTCTGTCCTACCCACACGGCCACACCACCGTCGCTACTGTAGCTCTTTCCATATAGGCATAAGCTCAATCACTCGGGAACTTAATATGATATCTGCAGAGATTTCAGGGAGTCCGGATTTGAGTGTGTTTGCTGGTATTTTTCCAGGCAATATATCTTGCGGTTATTATATATACTGTGTATATATATATATACAGTATATAAACACAGTATATAAATATAGTATATATATATATATATATATTTTTATGGCGCCGCAGTACCTTCGGCGGTGAAACCCGACCTTCGATGTCATTAAGTGCAGGCGTCGACAACTGTTCGTAAT